>VZTO01012468.1:1087-67595 GCA_013400615.1 Syrrhaptes paradoxus
TCTTTGTTGACATGTCTTTATTTTTTTTTTTCCTGGCAAATGGTTGTTTGTTTTTCTGTGTGATTTATATAGCTTTTTATTAGGATGGCTGTATTTTTAGTGTATTACATTGTAAATTACACTCAACTATAAATGATGGATTTAGTCATTGTGCTATAAATTGTAGTGGAATTTTAAAAGAACCCATCATGGCTGACAACTGGGACATCTAATAATTTCTAGTGCCAGATTACTATAACAGTCATCAAAACATTGTCTTGCACAGATAGTTTATTAGAACATTTCTCAGAATGTTCTAACAAATACTTGTCTTTAAGAGGCTGTTTCCTACCTATGGTTCTTCAAACCATGTTTACAAAGTAGGGCAGGTTGTAGCTAAGGCAAATACGTATGGACTATAATGAAAACTTCACACAAAAAGTGTGGAGGGAAGATTACAATGTCCAACTGTTCCCATTTGTTGAAGGACAAGAGGAGGAACTGTGACCCATATAATCTAAGTGGCTGAGATAAAAATGATTAAAAAGCAAGCTTTTGCTCTTGAAATAAGAGAGACTTGATTACTGCAGGTTTGTGGTGCATCTTACTACACCCTTGTGAAAGGAACCCAGGACACGAGAAAGGGCTGAATATTGTTTAATTTTTTTTAAAAGCCTTCTCAAAATTCCATAAAAGAATTATCAGATTGTTTTCTCATGTATGAAGCGTAAAAAGAACATTTTTTTCTGTGATGGTGTTGTATCTGGATTTTTGACAACTGTGGAGCACAGACTGGCAATCCTGTCACAAAATAGAATGTTTGTATATTTATCAGTCTGATGTGCTGGTGTCTACCCAATTAGTAGCCTTATCTGTACTGCAACTTGACATCACAGGACGAAAGTGAACACTGAGTTTATAACAGGTTTTTTGGATTTGTGATAAACGTAAGGTATAACTTAAGAAAAAGAATAATCTCTTATGTCTACATCAGGTTATTTCCTGATGGGCTTCATGTCCCAGAAACAGTGTCTCTCTTTTTTTTTTTTTTTTTNATAAAGTTGGAGTGGCATTGATCAGTCAGATCCAGAGTTGATGGCTGTTCTAATTACTGTATTTGGGAATCTGTAATGAAAGAAGAATACGTGTATATGTGTGAGAGAAGGAGAGATGGTTCCTATGGGATGCTACACAGTGGAAAAGTACTAAGTATATTAATTATTTATAGAACAATTAGTATTCAGCTTGTCCCACAAGTTCAGATCTCAGTCCAGATCCAAACCTTCCCTAATGGGTGCATTTAGCCTTTTTGTTCAAGCTCTGCCCTAGTTGTAACATAACTGACCTAGTCCAGCCATAGAACAATACGGTAGCCATGCTTGTGTTTCGCTTTTGTTTGCGTTGTGTGAAGCTTGAGCTGATCCAGAGAAGTCTATGAAGAGATTCCAGACTGAGTGTGGGGTGAGTGAGAAGTAATTAAATTCATTGTCTGCATCAAATGCCTTAATAGAATAAGAAAGACTACTAAGTAATCCTGAAACGCTTTCATGAATATTTGAATTTATGAAAGCTATTCAAAACAGCAACTTTCAGTTATTTGCTAGTACAAATTATTTTGCAACTTCCTTGATAATACAAATATCACTCAAGTTGGCAAAATTGTTCAAGTTCTTAAACAACTCTGTTAAAAAAATGTTTTCAAGAACTCCTAAAAAAATAAATTTCATGAATACTTCCAAAAGGCTGAATTTACAGCACTGCATTTCACAGCTATGTCTGAAATGCATTCTAATAGCAGGAAATCTGAAAAATTAGGTGCCCAGTTTAAAAAAAGAAAGATATAATTGAGAAGGTGTTTGCTATTAAACCCACTAGTAGTAACCACTCCTAGAAGAAAACAAGTAAAATTAGATATAATATAGGCTATCCACACAGAGTAACAGAGAAAGAAAAATGTTTTCTTTATGATGTATTTTAAATAAATGCTATATCAACATTGTTTTTAATTAGATTACATAAATGATCCTGTCCACCAGAAACTAGCACTGAAACCTTGGTGTATGATAACATTCTTAGTAGATGAAGGTCTAAATTTGAAAAACGCTATACTTCTCAGTTGTAGAAGAGTTTCAAGACATAATCAGTCTATTTTAACATATTCCAAATACATTCAACTAAACTGCTAAAATTTTAGTCCCTTGCAAAACATGAGCAGAACGTAATCAAACTTACATGAGTATATCTAAGAGTTTTAATAACTGCTAACTCTGAGCAGCAAATCCAAATGTGAGTTCAGTCAGGCAGTAAGTACATGTTAAGGTCTGTGGGATGTTTTTGGGGAAAAAAGTCTCCCTATTGCCAATGTGTAAAGAAGACGGAAGGGTGAGAGGCAGAGTAAAAACAGTTAAGTCACCAGCAGCAATTAGGGTAATGCCAGCAGAGAGTGTGCTCCACTGGGTACCTCCCTGAATCTCTCTTGGGTCAAAAAGTGTGTTCCAGTCCCTGATCAGTGAGACTTAACAGTACAATGATACTTTGTGGTCTTTGTCTAGCTGTCAAATAGCAGGTGTCAACCAACACACAGGTGTACTGGTTGCACCTAGTTATCCTGTATCCCAGACAGGCCCATAGAAACCAGAGACAAGCCTCCCTGAGGAATAGCCACCTGGCCCAAGAAGAAAGGTAGTGACCAGTGAGGACACATGTTAGTCCTTCATTAGAGGAGGTGCATGAATGGTGTGTGTGTTGGTGTGGGTTTTTTTTGTTGTTGTTTTGTTTTTTTGCAAGGGCTCTTAGCCTCTGCAACTCACCACAGCATAAATTTTATAGCTTTTCAGGCATGCTACAGAAGGCAGCTGCTAAGAACACTTCTTAGCCTGATAAGGGACTCAAAATGTGCTTTGGAAGTGACTTAAGAAAATTTCTGCCTAGGATTCATCTCTCGTAACTTTTAATCCTAAAACATGCAAACTCACTTTGGGTACGTTCTTTTCCATATGGATTCTAAAGGAAATCTGCTTTAGTGGAACTTTGCTCTGTTTTCAGATGGTTAAAGTGAGGTAAGACAAATCCTGCTATTTCAGTGCTACAAAGGGACTGCTGCAACAGACTGTGTTGTCAGTCACAAGGAGAAAAACTTCCAAGAACATGAACTCATTTGCAGGGAAATGGAACAGTGAGATAAAACAAGGGCTCCCCACAGCACTGAGCAGATGCCCATTGCTGTCTGAGCTTTTTTTAATCCTTTAATGTTGATATGTGGCTAAATCAGACAGATCAGAAGCCAGGAGACAGAATGGAAAAGGATAGATCACAAAAAAACATAGACATCTTCACATATGTTTAAATACTAGCAGGTTTGCACCATCAACTTATTTATTGACTTCAAATTATGATAGTACTTCAGAAGTTTATCAGTGAATGAAAGAAACAGTCTGACTGTGAAGGAACCTTTCATTTTTATCTGGACATTTCCCTGTTCACATATTAATATACTATGAATAATTTACCAAAGCAACAGCTCATCACAGACCTTTGATGTTTGCAAAGCCACAGCCCACGGTTACAGTCCACAATGAATAAGAAGTCTGTACAGCTGCAAGGCTAAAATTGCAAAGTTAAGTTTAAAATAAGAAAGACACTTCTCTCACAACACCTTTTACAGCATCAGTGTACACTAATCCCAGCGGTAAATAATGCATCAGCCCCACAGACACTGCTGACACGGTAATACCCACAGAAATACAGTAGCAAAAAGAGTCCTGACCCACCATTTTTAGGGAAGGGAACATACATCCTTCCAGCCATTACACTTTCTACTATTTAATATGCCATGTGTTAAACCCTGTGCACTTCAAAAGCAGGAGGAATGAGACATGCCCCTGTTGTGCCCTAACTGGTTATACACTGGAAGGAATTATGACAGTGATATGAATAGTCTTAGGGAAAAGTCTAAATTAATTCTTGAAGTGCAGTGTAATGCAAATATATGCTAGTTGGCAAAAAAAATGAGGAATTTAGCCTTTGATTCCTTAATTTTCTCATTTATTTATGGCAGAGAGTTAAAGGGCAGATACACCTCTTAATTCAACATTTGTGCCACGCACAGATGCTGACTCTTCTGTTTCTCATGGGAAATAAATAATTTTCAGACAAGTTGTCTCTGTCTTCTTTATAAGTCCACCTGCCTTCCATGAGAAATAACCATCAAAATTATTCTTGTAACTCCATGACTACAGTATTTGGTTAAATAATAAGCAGCTCCCTGTCTGAGGAAAAGTATAACTGTATGAGTATTTAATATGTATGAAAGCTAGTAGACTGTACCATCTGATTCAACCTCATAAATTAATAACACCTTTGCCAGGCTCCCACTGAATCAGTTGGAATTTAAAGGCCTTCAAGGAAGCTTAGTTTCTGTCTCCTGGATAAAGGGTTTTTAGTTTGTCATTATCCAGCACTGCCTGAATGGAATTATGAACATTCTGTGATTTTTGTCAAAAGAGAAGCTTACTTCAGACCTAGGAGTCTTTATGATAGCTTATTACTACAGTTTGCTTTGTGTAATGTTGACAAAGAGTTTGATCCAAATATCTGTTTTGAATTAGTAAATGATAGGTAGCAGTAACCAGCCTTAAGCAGCCTCCAAAATCTCTCCCTTCTCATTTCTTTTTGTGCTTAAGTAAGTGTAGTGCTTTCAACATGACAAACTCAAATTGTTTCCATCTACAAGCTTCACTATATGAACAACATAATCACCCAAACAGCAGCTAGGAGATGCCAAAACATCTAAAACTAAAAGTGTAATAGTCACATTCCAAAGCCTGACAGTAAGCCCTCATGCTACATCTGTGTTAGGGTCAACACAATGAATTACAACAGATTTATTTATTTTTCCACTTCTTGAAACTGTAACAGCCCTGCATTCCTTACTACTACTTAGTCATCTGCTGTACCTGTTTTACTTATTAACATAATCTCCATTTCAATCCACATTTTCTGTTGGTAATAGTAGTATATCCACCGCCGTCACCCTGATGCTACTTCTTTATTCCTTATTCTAAGTTACTTTATTCCTTTTTCTAAGTCCAAGGTGAAATGTCACACTCACATAATCATTATGTACTTATAATAAGAAGTTTCCTAGGAGACAACCAGATAAGGTTAGAAAGGATTATCAGAAGATCAATAACAACCAGGGCAGCTCTTCTGTTATATCTTGCCCCATTCAGGATTCTCTCTAACTTCTGTTCAGCTCTAACTGTAATATAGAATCAAAAATAAGCATCACACACTCAGTTCTGGTCCAAAACTTGAAAACCCCAAACTGTGGAGGCATTTGGGTTTTATGTAGATTTTGACTTGTGTGTGCAGACACTGGAACTTCTTTCCAGAACCGCTGTGAGCCATGAACGTGCCTTTGAGGAGAGTCCTACCAGCCAGCGATACAGTGAAGTGTGCTGGATGGCCATATTCTGCCTGGCAACAAATCCTGCTGTCAGGCTATAGTACCCTCTGAAATCAGAGGAAGACCTTTAAAAAACAAACAAACAAACAAACTTGAAACTGTCTTGTCTCTAGCCCATCTGCTTTGCCCATCATGATAAGCCATTTATCCAGCATCTTGCCTTACTCGTATCACTGGGAAAATCTCAGCTCTGTGCAGAGTGATCGGTTTCTTTTTCAAGACTCAGCTTGAAGTGCAAGTCTGTAAGCAAGAATATTGGGTACTCCGACTCATTCTCTTGGAAGGCTGTTTTTGTGATTGTTCTCCATGGAACTACATCTTAAAACTCTCAGGTAATGTTCTTAAATAATTTTCACAGCTTTCTGCTGAGCTGTCTCAGCACAGTGGTTCTTTCCTCTGAGGTAAGAACCTTTCCCAGGTTCTCAGAAGTATAACTACCCTCCATCACTGAAGTCTCTGAAACCAAACTATTGGCTGAATTTTTCTTTACCTCAGTAAATGGCTGCAAGTCAGTGCCATTTAATATTTAATCAATCTTGTCCTAACAGAATATACTTGGATTTTAACCCATCTTCTGCATAAAACAAACCACTAAATTCAGCTATAATAACTGCCTCATGACAGAACTTTTGTCTCAAGAATCTCTTAATGAGCTCTTATTATCACAAATTGCCCCTGAATATCTATAATATATTTTGTAGTGCCACACATCTCACCACTTCCTGTCTCCTGCTTTCTTTACAATCCATTAGCATCCCTTAGCAGCCTCATTTGAACAATTAAACTTTACTGTTTCTAGAAACACACAAAGAGCCCCAGGTTCTACTGTTAGATCTGTTTCCTTGAGAGACCTGGGGAGGGATTCACAGAGTCCAACTTAACAGAGCCCAGATTCCTCCTACAGTTCATGGTTCTCAGAGAAGGATTTAGTGCAGGTTGTTGGCCTGATGTGACTGGTAATGCCACAGTCCCTGAATCACCCTCTTGGAGGTCCTCCATAAAGACACTTAAACTAAATGTCTGCTGTTAGACAGAAAGAATATACATGCTTTCCTCATACCCCAGCTTCAAGTCTCCCTGGCTAATCTGCACACAACTTTGCCTTCTCTATAGAGCTGATTTGCCAGCAGCTTTTTGTTGTGCTGTTTCATGTTCAACGTTAGTGGCTCAAACTGTCCTGTGTGAGCTGCATGTTCTCATTCACATCCCTGATAACAGGTTCTTATTTACCTGTGAGTGTTTAAACTATAAGCAGACAAACTCGCTCATTAAGCCATTAGAATGTTTCCCAGAAAGTGTTCTCACGTATAAAAGGCTTGAGTGGCTCTGGAAGATGCTGATCTCTCCAACAGGGTAAAAGTCTGTGGCCTCCATCCCTAATGAAATAAATTCTAGAAGTGATTGTGTGGTGTGATGTGAACTGTGTTTTCTGAGCTCATCTGGTGACTGTGTTTAAAGTCCCCTGAGCACAGACATATTGGAGATTTTACAGCTACAAAGAGCTTGTGCCCAAACACTAATGGGTACATTGGCAAGCAGAGGTAACTTTGGTATTTCTTACTCTTTCCTAAAGATATAGAATCTTTTCTTTTGGTGTTCTGATAGATCAGCAGATTCTCATTCCAGGCATGCAGCTGAAAGATTATTAATGTCTGTGAAAGTGAAAATACTTCATCTGTATTTCTTAAGTCTTTACTGTGTTGACTGCATTTTACCATGTAGGATGACATCCACAAATGGGAAACTGTGGCTCCATTCAAGACAATTGCAAAACTCCCAGTGACAAAAGTGGCTCATTCATAAAGCTCTAACCACACCTATTGTTTTCTCTAACTTTAGCTAACAAAATGTTCTCAGGAGCAGCCAGACAGAGCAAAATCAACTCCAACCTCCATCTGATCAGAAATCTCTCCATTTTGCTGAAGCTCCATGCAGGTATAAAGTTCTTTTTGGTTCTGTCACATCGAAGAAACAGACCCTGTTCCTTTCTGGGTGCAGGCTGTCATACTTTTCCTTACCAATTTCAAAACCATGCTGGAAGCAGATCTTTCTTTACTTGTTTTGTGGTTTGATGTGTTTTTTTTTTTTTCTATACAGCATGTTTTGGAAATAAAAGATTAATTTCCTTGGTTCACCTCCTGCATTCCCAAGAGGAGATTTCATATTACAGATGTCATGTTCAGTAAGGACTAAATCACTTCCTAAAAATTGGCCAAAATACTCAGGGCCTGAGCTACCCCAGTGCATTATGTTGGTTATTTTCTGCCAATCTTCAATGTTTTTGCAAAGTTTAGCAAGTCACTGGGGTTAGGGGATGACAAATTCGGCGCTGACCAAAGGAAATGCCTTTGCAGATTTTACACCACTTGCTGATGAAGATCTCTGTCGCTAAAAATGAGTCTAAGACCACAGCGACGTTCTCCGCAGAGGTAATGCAAACTCAGTCTAAGTAATTTAATTGCAGACAGTTAAAAAGTTTCGGAAAAGACGGGAACAGGCAAAGGCCGTGTCGCTTGGGCCCCGCAGTCCCAGCGGCGGTGTGGAGGGGGGGGGTTCCTAGGGGCCCCAGAGGGGTAGCCCAGGGAACATCATCCCCCTCCTCCGGCCCGCCGGAGCCGCGCCAGGGCGCTGGAAACCCTCGACGGCTCTTGTTTGGTGTTCTTTTCTTCCGATTCCTCCCCTGAAGTTAGCGCGGGGCTAAAAGCTTTCGCAGGAGAGGAGCTGTCGGTGGGCAGCCCGCCGCCCCCGCCTCGCCGCGCTGCCGGTGCCGGTCCCGGGGAGGCGCCGCGCCCCGCCGCTCCGGGCGGCTCCCTTGGCTCGGTGCCGCGGCAGGGTCACGCCTGCCCGGTGCGCGGCGCTGGGCTTTCCGAGCCGCCCGCCCGCCGCACCGCAGCCCAATGTCCGCGCTCCCCGCCGGTGCCGACATCAAGAGGGCTCTGGAGAACAGCCCCGAGACCAACATCGAGGATGAGCTGCCCGACGGGCCGCCGCAGCCGCGGCCCAAGAACTACCTGCTCCTCAGCATCCTTGCCTGCTTCTGTCCCGCCTATCCTGTCAATATCGTCGCCTTCGTCTTTGCTGTCATGGTGAGTAGCACCCTACCCGGGTGCTCAGGGGACCTCCGGCTTGGGGCTGGGTGTTTGTCAGGGCCACCTTCTGCTCTCCGGTCTCAGCCCCAGCCGCGGTGCTCTTGGCTGGTCACCCCCGGGGCTAGCAGGGGTAAAGCCGGGCTGGAGGAGCCATCGAGGTAACAGACGTCTAGCTGCCTTTTTAACCGCTTCTCCCTGGCGTGTGTGGGCTAAGTTAGGTGAGACACTGAGCCTGAGAGCATCAGTGATGCATTCAGGGTGTCCAGCTAGCTATCCCAGCAGCAGATAAAAAATGTGGAATGAAAGGCAGTTCAAATCAAGCTTGCACTGTCAGGCTATATTAGAGAGGAAGTTTTATCCCTATTGATGAGATCTGTTGCATCAACTAACTTGCACAGTAAATTGGACACAGTATCTCTGTGAAAGTAGCAGCTGGGGAGCAGTAATCGGATTTGCGAAGGAACAGATGTGGTTTCTACTTCAGCTAATCAAATATGATAGAATTGCCTTTTTTTCAGTAAACGTGTTCTTTAGCCTGACACTATTTCCTAGAATAATGCACACAATAATGATTGTAGGTTGTTGGTTATAAAACTGAGTATCAGGTACACTGAGAGAACATCCTTTCTGCTACAAACTGTAACTGATTTGCATAGTTCTTAATAATCCAGCAATCCCATTAACTTCAAAAGAGCTGTTATAACAGAGTTTTCTTTGAGTTAAAAGTTGCAGAGTCAGATCCAGACTTTTCTAATAGGATACATGATCAGTGTAATCAGTAATACTGCAATGTATTTCTGTTGTTTAGGAGCTGAAAAGGGTTTAAAACATGTTGTGTATTTTCATCCTTTTCTCTGACAGCCAGGCTGAAAAGGTAAGTAAAAGTATAGTTGTTTCTTTTTACAAGAATAATGACCTATCTCTAAAATACACTGAAGGCACACTCTTTAAAAAAAAAAAAGCTATATGAAATCACACCTAAATATTGGGATACTTGCTTAAGCTTGAAAATTACTTAGAGGCGCTATTCCAAAGCTATCTTCACAATATCTTTTGTCCAGATAAATATTACCTGTAATTTTTTTCTATATTTAGTTTTCTTTGTTGTTAACTTAACTATGCAATATACTCTTTTGCTTGATTTGAAAAGATTTGTTTCTACTGGTACCCAGCATCCTTTCTGTCTGTGGACACTTAGGGTGCTATATAAAGTAATGAGAGCTGGTGATCTGGGGCTGTGAACATGTGTTCACCGTGACAGTGCTTTCACCAAAGCACTAGGGCTGCACAGAAGTTAACTGTCAAGGACAGAATTTGGCCTCTAAAGATTTTTGCACCCCATATGGAGAAATCTCCACCCACGCCCCAGCTGAAGTTCATGCAGGCTTTTGGAGTCAGGCTTAAGCAACTATTACCAGGGAATATGTAGAAACCAGGGTGGGAAGAGCACTTCCTGAATGCTAAACAGTCTGTGCAGGTCTCAGTTGTCTACTCCCTTAAAGGGTGAAAACGAAACCCAGACCAATAATCTTCACTGTATATGAATGCCTTCTGTTTCAGCATCATTCTTATCTAAAACCTCTCATTTTCCATCAAAAATAACATGTCCAACTTCTTTTTCACAGCTCGATTCCCTTGCCTTTTAGAGTTGCAACCTGTAACTGCTCCATTAACCTCAACTCCAGGTTCTACATTTTAACCTATGCTGGTTTTATTTCCACTTTTGCTGGGATCTACATCTTTCCTCTCTTTCTTATCTGGTTTCCTAGAGTTGCTAAGGGTTAACACTGAGATAATAGAGTGGGTTATTTTCTTTTCTTACAGAAAATACCTTTATAGTCTGCAAAGCTTGCCTGAGATCCTGCGTCAGAAGAGATGAAGACCCATAAAAGAGTTGTTCTTAAATTCCTGCTTCCTAGAGTGGGTCTGGAAGGAAAAGTCCTATTGGCTTCTAGAGGAGTATGGTTCATCACCCTTTTTGCCTGAGTAATGTCCTCCTTTAGTGCTCTCAATTCAGTCAATGTTTTCACTCTAAAAGTAGAGTCTGGGCTCTAACACACTCCACAATTAAATGACAGATTTGTCTTCAGTCTCTTCTGCTGTCCCATTTACAACTCCAGCACTGGTTTCATCACTTCTTTCTCACCTTTGGGGGCACAAAACTTTCCATTTCAGAGCTTACCTTCTTGACCATATTTTTGGAATCAACATCTCACAAGTTCTCCCTGTTGTGATAAAAACCTTTTCTTGTTCCTTATCTCCTTTGTGAAAAAAATCTGTTTCTCATGAGAGGGGTAAGAGAACAACTAGTAGAATGGATACTTAATGGCATCTGTGTGTGGCATTACAAGAGCAGCCCCCTCAAACAAGCCACTGGTTCACTTGCAGGTGTGAGGATTGCTTCGCATTTTTAGCGAATGGAGATCTGTTTTCCCCAGGGTCCTGGATGGGTCTCCTGGCTAGAGCATTCCTGTTCTCAGCCTCTTCTCCACTTCCAGCCAGGTGCCATCAGTTCTGCTTCCTGTTGCTTCCAGCAGCTGTATTGTGTTGCTGTAAGGCTCACTCAACCCCAGAGGTGCCTCACTCACACCTTGCCTGTAGGTGAGACCCCAGGCATCAGGGGCAGGAGTGTAGGGGCAGGTACCAAGCCAGGAGGCAAATGTGACAGAAGAGACTTCTCTGGTGCAAGGCTGTGGCTAGGCAGTGTGTCATTGAGCTGTTTGGCTCCTTCTCTGCAGTGGTGGCTTTCCTCCCTGCTGTGAAGCCAAAGAGCACATATCTGGCAGTGAACTGCCAGTTGTCTCCGAGACCTGGCTCAGGTGGACTGGCTGTATCTGACTCATGGAATTGGAGCTAGAGGGAGGCTGTGGGACAGCTCTGAAAAATGAATCAGTTTAGAGATTTCTAATATCAGCACTGAGGTCTGATGGTTGAACAAATTTTGCTGGCCTTTCTCAGTACACCAGCTTCAGTTGTCTTTATTTCAAAGATCTGCATGTCAGACTAGTGATCTAATTTCATAGGGCCTTAGATTTGTAACAACTTCAAAACAGTCTCTCAAAAGATATTTCTCCCTGATTGTGTGTTCGTAACTCCCTCTTTATGTTGACACATTTCTGTTAATCATTTGCATGTTTCCAACAACGTGTGTGGTCAAGCTGTGACAATTTTGGCTTGTCCGCCTGTGATAGTAACAAGTTCTTATTCAGCATTTGTTACCCTTGGATTCAGATGCCTTGTCTGCATATTAGTTTCCCTAAGCAGAGACAATGAGCAAGAGAGTGGTAGAAGTCATGGGACAGCAAAGGATGGAACTTGCTTGCTGAGGGGGCCACCTCTTCTGATTGGGATCTTAATGAGCCATGTGCAGTGTGTTGGCTTTGGTCAGGTCAGTGGCTAGCATAGTGACTGGTGTTCTTGTACAGCTGTACTTTTCTTTAGTTAGAAAGTTTATTTGGAAAGTTTATTATTTGTACAGCTTTTTAAAAGTAGCTTCTAGGTACCTGGACATCTAACACCACCACATGGGACAGCCTATACCTACTTCAGAAGTATTAAACAACAAGGCTCAGCAGCAGTTCTTAAGCATTTTTGCATGGCCTTTCTCTTTGCAAATTGGTAGGCTTTTCCTCTGTAAGAACACTTTCAACTTGTTCTCAGAGATGCAGAAGTCCTGTGCTTCTTTGTGTGCCACTATACAGCCTGCAGAACAAACTCCCCTTTCATTGTGTCCTTTCATTTTCCAAAATCAAGCCTGGTTCTGAATTGTTCCCTGAGTCCTCCCTCTTCTTTCTCCTTCCCTGTAAGCTGTTTGCACAGTGAGGAGTCATACTGAGCCAGCATGTCTCGTTCTTCCTTTGGTCTGATCTAGAGAGAGTATCTCATTTCCAGGCACAGCCAAATTAGGTTTATTACAGCCTGGCTCCTGGAAAGCCTAGAAAATGCTGATCAGAGAACCTCGGTCTGGTCTGCCCAGATTTGTAAGAGATGTAGAAGAGGATTTCTGAAGTAATTCAGTATTCTTTCTGCTTCTGGTGAAAATGTTGCACTGGGAACGTGGACCACAAAATGCACATTAAAAGGGATTAATTAGTTTGTAGGTAATTCAGCAAATTTCTGTTCATATGAGATTAAGTTGCTTCATTGTTGAACTGAGAATATCTTTTATAAATAGATGTGTGTGAAGCTGGTGAAGTCACTTAAGTTGCTTAAGTAAATAAGCAGCTGCAGAACTGTGACTTTAATTTAGTTTATGACTTCATAGCGAGTGAGGTAGCAGAAACCTGAGAAATCATATGGTATTAGGTCGAAAATGGCTGAAATTTGGTTTAAAAACTGGACAGACCAAAATTTGCACACAGATGCTGCATTCTGTATTACTGCCTAGCCCTTGGAAATAAACAGATGTCACATTTAAGGCTTTAACTGTTAATTTTGTCTGTCTAACATTGAAAACTGGAATCTTGATCCAAGGGCGCTTTGAAGCAGACAGAAGTAAATGAATTTCCAAGAGCTTTGCATCAGACCCCAGCCTCTCCCCCAAACCTCTTATTTCTTCTTGAATGCTGTCTGTTATGCCATTTAATTTAAACCTCTTAATAAATAAACTTTTGTCTCCTTCCTGTCTCTCCCAAATCCTCTTCTTTATCATTAAGGCTATTTTTCTTCTCTTCATCATGGATTTGTATTAAAATTACATTATTTATTAAAGTCCACAGAGTGAATTATTTATGTAGTACCTGCAGAAATTGCATGGAAATTCTCCAGACTTCCTAAATACATTAGTAAAATCGCACAAAACTGCAAGCTGGTGCTACTATGTCTTGCTTACAACTCTGTCTCAGTCTTGAGACCACATGTGTGGGGAAGTGAGTTTAGAGTGTTTGCAGGACCGCTCTCTAGATGTCATGCAAAGTGAGCCCTTCGATGGGCAGGGAGAACAAAGTACAGGGCTGGGGTGTCAGTGGTGCTTCTCCATGTTTCTCTCTGTAGCCACAGTCACATTCATAGTTGTCGACAGAGGCAGGAGAAGTAGTCAGCCTGCTCAAGACCAAGCCAAGCCATGTTTCTCCTGATACTCCTTTTATTGACCTTCCTGAATTTGTTCTGAAAAAACCTAAGAAAGCTATTCTCTTGTAGACAGGAGTGCTGAAAACACTGGAGTAACTTAGGCAAGGGGAACTGTGCCAGCCACCCTTTGTCACAGGAGGATGCCCTGGTGGAGAATCAGAGGTGGCATCCTATTTGACTATGTGTTTGTGTCGGTCTCTCATTTCCATCTCTTCCCTCCTTACTGTGACCTTTAAGTCCACTAGCCAACAGGAATTTGACAGCAGAGCAGAGGTATTAGTGATATTCTTTAGGGAAATAAAATAGAGAAATGTTTAGGCATGTAGGCTTCCAGGAAGAGAAGAAATGTATCGGTGCTCTCTTTAAGGGCAAGAGTGCATCAGCTGCTCAGTCTTTCTTAGACACCAGAGAATAAGTATCTGCACTTATCCTTGAGATGCAATTCTACGAATATAGGTTTCACTGCTTTGGGACTGTCTTGGCACGAATGATCTTACTGTAGTGCTAACACCAAGGATGCATCTAGCCCATTAACTTCTGTGTGCTCACTAATTGACAGAACACACACAGAAAATGCCTCTCTCTTTCTGCTTGGGGAAAAAAGGCTTTGCAACAATGCTTGATATCCTGTTACATTCATTCCTTTCCTGATCTCCATGGTCTTGGATCTTCTTGAATTAGCTGTTGTTGTGTCTTTGCTACAAAAAGCGATTCATAACTAAAGCACCTGGTGATACCTCATGCAGTCATTTTTTTAAAGACAATCTGAATTATTCAAACCACAGAAGAGATCATTTGACCAGGTCCCCATATTTCTCCTTCCACACCTCCCATTTCTGGGATACTTCCTGGAGTACTTATGAGTTACTAAAGAACACGTTATGACTAACCCGATTCCCAAAGGAAGTACGTTGAGATAGTTGAATAGTGCAATCTGGTAGAGAAATCTGGACTTGGTGTGATGGTTTATGAACTGAAAATCTCCTGATCTACAAAATATTCTTAGTAGTAATAGTATTTTTAAAAATTCTTTGATAACATCTTATTCTTGGGAAAAAAATACTACAAACTGTGTTAGAATACTTCAGTGTCCTTCACTGAATCTTGTATTTTAAAAATATGGTCTGGTTAAACAAAAATTAATTCAGAAAATCCTACAGTCTGTCTCATAAAAGAGTAGAAGATCAGAGTGGTCCTATCACACCTTGCAGTCTCTGATAAGAGATAATATCTGTATGTGTGATGCACACCTCAGGGTGTATATGATAACAATTATCAGTGTTCCAAAAATGCAAAGGGACAGAATTTCTAACCCATGAAGATGGCACTCAGATGTTTTGTTCAGATTATCTATATTTCTTTGTTTTGATTTTTTCCACCACCAGCAAGCTACCTATTAATTCTATAAACTTGTTTTGAAAAGTAAAACATAGGAAAGTAGGAAATGAGTAAGATTATTTTTTTAAAATAAGTTTTCCTGGGGCTTTCTGTAAACATTCAGCTTATTTATGCTCCTTTTCATGCTTCTGGTCCTCTAAAGCATAAGAGTTTATTTCCCTGTTAGTGACGTGGCCAACTAAAAGTTCACATATACTACAAAAATATTTCCAGAGATAAAAGCCACAGATTTATACAAGTGGGTGGATTAGAGTTGATTTGGCAGCTTTTATGGTGGTGTGTACAGGAACATTCATCATATGAATATAGCCTCACCACTGAAAATAAAAACTCTAATTGCAATGAAATATACTAAAAATGAGTGGAACAGAAAACTGGACTAGCTGCTTTCCTTGGACTGTTGACAGTGGATGTTTATTTTTACAAAGCAAATCAGCATTTTCTGAAGCCCTTTCTACAGTGCACAGAATTTAATGTTCGTTCAAAACAGTCATACCGGTTTGTGTACAGATTTATGTTTAAAAAAAATAGTCACAAACTCTCTTTCTCTCCTACAGGCTTTAAACAGTTATAATCAAGGAGATATAGAAGGGTCAAAAAGACTGGGTCGCAATGCGCTCTGGGTGGCTGTTGCATCAATTATCATTGGCCTTGTCATCATTGGAATCTATTGCGTAGTTCATTTCACAACGGTAAGCAAAATGCTACTAGTTCCAATGCAAGCAGTTCTTCTTTGTGCATAGGCTTCAGAATAAGAAGCTAAAGTTTGTCAGAACTACCTAATAATGTTAGAATTTAGGGATACATGCATGTTTTCCAAAAGAGCAATTTTTACTTATTTTACAATTTAGAAAATTCTGTGGTTAAACAGAAATGACTGTGTCTTAGCAGCAGTGGATTTTCTAGAAACTCTTGTTGCTCCCATAGGTTTTTTCCAGTTTAGGCCATGTGGTTTTTGTGATTTTTCTGCTCCTCAGTTTCACCATCTGCAACACCAAGTGCATAGAGATCCTTAGATTTTGGGTAATAGAGTCCCCAGGTGCTAATTTTCAGTCTCATAATCTATCCAACATATTTTTTAACTTTGCAAGGTGAAGATGACAGTCAATTACTATTTTACTACTGTTTGATATTAAGGCAATCATAATGATCAAAAGTGACCACAAATGTAATTTTGACTTGGCTTGCTGTGGGAAAAGGTCATCACTCAGTGCTGTGTAATTAACCTGCCTTCGTACACCTGGACAATAGTGAAGAAGCTCAACAAAGAAATTTTGGTAATCTCTGTATATACAGTGCTTACCCAGATGGATTAGAAGCTTATTTGAAAAGAGGTCAAAAGTAATTAGGGTATTTAATATCCTTTCTTAAGGTTGTAGAACAATGGTTTTTTTGCCATAGTAATCTGCATTTCCCATTAAAATAACCAATTTAAATAAATTTATTATTGTCTGTGTGTGTTGGAGAGCCTTCAGTGCACTGTACAAACTTATGTAAAAACTATAAACAGAGATCACCTCATCCACCACTGACGTGCAAACATCTCCAGGGAGTGGAATGGAGTAGCTGGTTAAACACGTACAACATTTTCAGACAAGAACTTGAAGTACGCTATATTGAACTGCAGGGAAGTTAGTGGAGATGGGATCTGTTTCTGTAGGATGTTAGTGGATGGTGCTGCAGAATCAGCTGCTCACTGTATATTCACTAATTTCCCACGCATTTTGCAAGCACGAATCTCAATTTGGTTCAGCTTGTGTTCAGTTTGTTCAGCCCTCACAGATTTAAAACCAAGTCACTTCAGGCAGGGTGTGCCAAGTTCTGTAATTGACAGCAGCAGTAAATTCCTCTGTTCGCTTCTGCTACCTTGCTCATCATTTCTCAGAGAAGGATAGCAGCTCAATAACTTTTTTTTTAAGTAGGAGAAGGGCAGCATGAGGAGTGGCAGCCAACACTGGCCTGAAGCATTCCCATTAACCAGGGCACACTACCCACACTTAGTTAACATTTCACTTCTGCTGCAGTAGGACCCTGTGTGCTGAATGTGTGAGTACTTCTTTGTGCCCGCTGCCAGGTATTAGTGGTAGTTAGCACTTTGCATCTAGCTAGTATTTGTAATCACCTCTTGCTCTCCTACCCTCAATGAAGTAAGCAGCAGTATATGTATATGGCTATCTTTTTTTCTTAAGTTTTGTCTTTTGGTGATTTTTTTTTTTTAATTGGCTTTGGGTTTGGGTTTTTTTAAAGAGAAAAATCTGTGTTAGATAGAAGCATTGCCAGGTGCCTGGGAACCCTCAGCACACTGCCGGGATAGTTTCCATAGAGGTCTCTTGGCCAAATGGTACCTTGAGTTTTGTGAGAGCTCAAGGTTTACTGCTCTCTGGGTTTCTAGTCTCTTTATTACTCCCCTTCTCCCTCTCTCCTGTCACCCTCCAAAGGGTTCTTGCTTTTAAGAAAGTCTTTGATTGGAGCAACAATCTTTATTCTTCTGATGTGAAAATGAGTGAACGGGAGTACCCAGCTGGCCTTTCCACCCTTCATGCTTGCCTGAGTCCCAGCTGTTCCCTCACTCTTGGAAATTTATATTTTTACTATATTGTTTTTCAGTTTAATGTGCCGCTGGTGTGGATGGCACTGCATGCTCCATGCAGTTATCTCGCATCCATTTGTACCTTGATCATGATTATTTAGCAACAGCCACTTTGCACTCTGCTAATGTGAAGTGATTGTAAATTACTTCTATGCTGACTTTAATATATATGCTTCAGTAATTAGTAAGATAGTACAAAATAGCTGTAATAGAATAATATGACAGTCAGCCCTGTAACTGATTTGATTACCATTAGGCACAGATGTGATGTTCCCATCACCTACATGTGCATTTTTCTTGAAAGTCAATTTAGACTTCAGCAATATGTATGAAAAGCTTGGCCCTTCCAGGATTCATTACTGTGTGTTTTATCCACATGAAATTCATCAGCTACTATATTACCCAGTTGTCCCTTCTGACATTCCTTGTGACTTATTTTGGTCTTCAAAGGATAAGAAGTCTCATTGCAAATTGCCATTGGGAGTATACCCCTCTATTCTCCTTCCATATTCTTATGTATCTCTCCTTAGAACTTGTTGTTTCCCATCCTACCATCCCTTTTCTCATCTGTGTTAGTACTTTCTCTGTTCTGTGACTGCTAGAGCTTCACAGAGGGTGTTACTTTAGTAACATAAACCCTTTGATAAATGTCACTAGCTTATTCTGATTTATCCATGGGTCCTGCTGATGGTATCAAAGACGCAAGGTGTAATGAGTTTGAGGGCTGGATGAGCTTTGGGAGTTCTTCTGCAGCATCCCAGGTCTGAGTTTCTGGAAATCGATAAACCTGAGACATCCAAGTCAGGTTGGCAGGAGGGAATCTCTATCAGTTGTTACACAGCTTTTTGTCTTGGTACAGAAACTTGTTTCAGGCTTGGCCGGCTCTGAAGGCTCCTTCAAAACATCTCCTCACCTTCTCCCGGGGAACTGGCTGCACATGTCCTGGAAATGCACATCTGCAGGCTAAGAAGGAACCTTCCTTCTCCTGTTGGAAGTCACAGACTTCAGGCCTTCCCCATCATGGAAGTCTCCATTTGGCTCTTGTTCAATTGTAGTCTTTTGTTGTTCACCCTTTGCTTTTGGAGCTCAGGCACTCTCCTCTGCAGAGGCTCTTTGAAGACCCTGTTTGTCTCCTGTTTGCACACCCTGATGGTCTGCAGTCTGCACGCCTTCTCCTGAAGCCCTTTTCCCTGGAGACTCGGTGCTTCAGTCAGAGTACAGCTTCCACCAGAGAGGCCAGCGATGTCCCAGGCCCAAAGACAGGCAGTAGTCACTCCCTGCAGCTGCAGCCTGGACAGCTACATCCTCCTTCTGAAGCCCCACTGGGATATGCCAGGCATTTGCTCCAGCAGTTTTGGGAAGGGTGCACTGTGGCTTATCACCACCACTGTTGCACAGTCACAAGCAGTCCCTTGCTGTCTTCAGCAGAGTTTGTGTCTCCTGTGTAAACTCGCAACTGAATTGCTAAAAACACTCTCTGCCTCTCTTGAGTATCTCTTACTTAAACCACTGTGAATTGAGCACTCCAATACTTCTCCATCTCTGGACCCAGACTCTTTCAGCATTCACTGGAAAGTAATTTCCTCTTTGTGAATGGTATTTCTAGATGATTAGTTCAATGAGGTCAGTGCCTAACTTGATGAATTTCAGTAGCGTCTGAGTGTCAAAACCCACATGCCATATTAAAAACTCTAATTTGTTCCCACATTTCCTCTTCTGGCTTTTCAGTACCCAAACCTACTATGCATTCCATCTTGCTTAGGAAAGGGGTTGAGTCCTGGGCTTTAAGCAGAGCTAAGGAGCCCTCCCATGGTACTCCACCTGCCTCAGCCAGGAGAAGAATGGCTAGGCAGGGGTGTTGAGGGCCAAAACGGTATAAACTGTAGAGAGAGTAAGTGCAAGAAATTCCAGCTTTGAACAAACAGTGACATTACACCCCCAGTTCTACCTGCAGTAATACTGGTACACTCAGGAAGAGGAAGACACTTTCACTTTTCAGAAAATTCCTACATCTGAGCCCCAAGTTTCCTCTCATGCCTTCTTTGGTTTATTCAGTTGCAGAGCAACAGTAGCACAGAAGTAACAGCAGGTGACACCTCTGTCTGCATGGAAGAAAGAGCTTTGACTTTTCATTTTGAAGATCTACTTGGTGCTAAGCCAAATCGGGGCTTTTACTGCTGCCTTGGAGAGCCTAATTTGTCTTTAACACTGGCATGTTATCTTTAGCAACCATATATATATGTATCACTATATATCTTAATATATATGTATAGTGTGTGTGTGTATATATATAGCGAGCGAGTCTGGAACAGGGCCCACCCAATACTCGGGAATCATCTACCTTCCCCAGTCATGACCCTGAACATAGACAAGGGGAAGCTGCCACTTGCATCACTGGAGTTAACAGCCCAGCAATAAAACTTGTCTGTCTTGATTAATGTAAACTGGTGTGTTCCTTGTTATGCTGAGGAATCACTGAGTGTTAAGCTGCGGTGTGTGCTGAATCAGGGCTGTCCCTCATTCCACACTAGGCCAGATTTATTCTTACTCCATTCTCTAAGTTTTACTGTCTCCTGTCAGCTTCTCCTGCACTCCTGTCTTGCCAGTCCTGAATGCTGAATTACACTTCCAGTGCTTGCTCAGATGTAACTTAAACCAGTATTTGTGTCACCACTGAGTCTAGCCCTGCATATGTGCCCATAGGCATGTTGTCCATCAAGAACTGCAGTGAGAAAAGGGACATATTTGTCTTCCATAAGGAGACATCACCACAAACTGAAACAGTAGAGAGCTGTGTGCCATAGGCTGCATGGGGCCTTAATCTGCTGCAGTGAGCCTGGTGACAGAGTGAATGGCAGGAAGCCTAGTGACAGGCGACACTCAGCTGTGGACCACATCCTGAGTCCTGCCTCTAGTTCTCATGTCCTTGTCTTATAGGTATAATCTTGGGCTCAGAAAGTTTCTAACCTGCAAATGGCCAGAGCTGGAAGGCAGTAAAGGGAGAAAATCACCCTGGACTTAGCCTTTTCTTATATAGTCCCTCTAGGTGTTTGCAAGATGTTACTGTCAGAGATGGGATGGTGCAAAGATGGCTATTTGCTCTGACCCAGTACTGCTATTCCTCTGCTCCTTCATGAAGCCTGTTAGGAGCCTTTCCACTGACTTGAATGGTTTTGGAATTAGCCTTCTTGTCTCTTCCAAGGTATTTTGATCAGCAAAAGCTATAATTTTGTCAGTGAATGAGGGTTTGCCAGTAGTTTGTAATCTGTGTTTTCAGAGCAGTCTCTAAACTTCTGGAGCAGTTTCTAAACTCTGGTTTTTTTTGCTTTTTGATAGCAAGACATTTGGTGTCTTTGTTATTTCATTTTAATCCCACTGGCAGGATTTAGGGAAACATAGTCCTGGGCTGGAACCCCCTTAAGTGAAGGAGACCCCAGGTATCCCAAACCTGGATCGCAACATGTCATACTCTCCTTCATGCTACCGTGGGAATCATGCACTTGTATTGCATTGCTGGGTTTGCTGCAGAGCCTGTTAGTAGTCTGAAGCAATATACAGCTTCTTACAGCACATACTTTTAGACTAGTGTCTGAGTGATGCTTGACAATGCTGCTTATGGCAGAACTAGAACTCACATGTGTTGTTGCTTCCCAGCTGAGCCACAAAGAATATCATGTAAAGCCCATGTTTTTCGTGCGCCTCTCTAGTGGTTCTCTGCAGTCTAGGCAAGTAGGACTGAATCAAGTAGAAATGTGGAGAACTAGTAAGAAGTGTTAGAGTGAAATAAAGGCACAACCTTTTCTGTAGAGCTCTGACTCAGCAACAGTTTTAGTATGAGGAAGGGTAGCCAAAGTACTGAAGGAAAGGAATGCAAGAAACTCCTGCCAATAGACCAGTGTCCAAGACTTTTTGTAATTCACATCTGAAGTGCATTGTCTTTATCTTGAACCCCAGTGCCACAGGCAGGGTAGAATTATCTTCTGTTAATAACTTCTGTGAGAAGGGTAGTCGTGTTCAGTGACTTTGGAATTTCATGCAAACCATTATGATATTTTAATGTTTTCATAGAGGAGTGTGAACTTCTGACCCCTTCTTTAATCTCACTTGATCTAGAACTTCACTCCAAGGAAGTCACAGAAATACCAGCTGTCAGCATGGCTTCAAAGGAAGACAGAGGGACAGCCAGGCTGTGCAAAAAGTACTAGCTTACACTGTTTTGTAATCTGTAGGGACTTAAATCAAGCATATGTGCAGTAATGCAATATGGGTAGTTACTGGTAGAAGGAAAAGGAGTAAGCATTTAGACTGTGCACCAGGGACAGATGTATACATATATTTTTCTTACTACCTTAAAAATAATTCCTCAGGGCGAAAAAGCATATAAGATTATTTTTAATATCTATGCTGTCCCCTTCCTGAGGCTCTTAAAAGCCTTTGCAGCGGTTTCACTGACTGACTGTCTCTCTTTCAGAGACAGAATAAACTGAGGGCCAGTAGGATGACAGGAATTACACAGTCAGCCTCCATATCTTTACATTGCCAATGCTGTTCTCTGTACCTTACCACAGAAAAAAAAAAAGACTCAAGGAAGATTACTTGCCTTTCCACTGCAGAGATTGACCTGCCAGTAACTGACAGAGCACAAAGTCTGAAGTCAGGCCATTCCTGTTGTCTTTTACCCACATTAATTCTTCATGTCCACCTAGTCAGTGAGCTTATACTGCTGCTTTTCTATTAGTAAAGGTGCTAACTGATTATCTCCTTGATACCTTACCTTTTTTTACTGGATTTGTAAAAATGTAAGAGTTTAAAGTTCTCTACCTGTCTGTCAAATGTGTTCAGTCAGCTCAGAAGTTGAGTAGTGGGCAGACGCATGTAGATGCACAGAGGCAATATAATTACATCAGCCTCATTTCCTTAGCAAACTGCATTAAAAATTTAGGTCCAGTTGTTTCATCTGTGCATGGAGGAAATGTCCCCACAATAGATTCTGCCCCCTGGAGTCCTGAGTAGCATCCAAGAGACAATCCACAAAGGCGTTAATGCTGTTTGCAGGATGTATGTACTATTTAGTGCCTCATTTAAGGAGCTGCAACAAGGTGTTTGCTTGATGGAGAAGATATTTCAGGACTCTAGCAGAGAGCCCAGCATCCAGGGACAAGCCAGTGAGATCAGAACATCCAGGGTAATGTCTGAGACCTACCCCCAACCCAAGAATTTGAGGGAGCTTCTCAGACCTTTCCTCTCCTAGTGCAGGAGCACAGAAGCGGTTACCCAGTCCTTTTAAAACTGTCTCATATTGCTGTTGTGTTTACCAAGTTGTCTACTGCTGAGAGTATTGTTGTTGCCTGACTGTTTTATGTACCACTTCAAGGAAACAGAGATGCTGTTGAACTCATGAAACTTTGTCAAATAAGAGCTCATTTCCGGGTACTGAAAGATGCTAACTTGCATTGATTCAGGTAACCCAGTTTAAATATTCAGTTCAGATTGACAGATGACCGGTGCCCTTAGAAGCTTAGCTCTTTGATTCAAAATGATATTGAACCGCTAATCTAGAGGGACGTTTGTTAAGAGAACAAGTGCCCCTAATGTGGCATAATGTATCCATTAGGTCTGTAAAATTAATAATTTAAACTTGTAAGGCAAACTCTTGTCTTTGTTCCTTTAAAAATATGTATTTCTGTGTCCTTGCAGCATGCTATCTGAAGACTAGGACTGTACTTGGAGGATATCATCATGTAAATCTCAGGAGAGGAAAAAGAAGAGGAGAAGGAAACCCTTCATTCCAGAATGTTAGATTTGACCTACAAGTCTGCAGAGGCATGGTGCTGGTGGATGAACTGATAGTCCAGTTAGTTAATCAGCATGGCGTAACCAGGTTTCAATATTATTTATTTATAAGGAATCTCAGTATAAAGCAGCATTTTCTCTTTTACTGTAATGTATAATGAAATCTCGCCCTAACAACTCCCTTTTCTTTCTCATTTACATGGAATGTATGCTGGATCCATGATGTTCCCTGGCTGACACTAGCCAGACAAAGCCAACATATCTAGACTGTTTATAGTGCACAATGTAAGTTCTGATGCACAGCCTGCTGGAGCTATTAGAAGAACGCCTGTTGCCTCCAGTGGGTTTTGGATCAGGCTGTTTATTACTTTAAAATAGTCTCAACATAACACAATCGTAACCATGGGTTTGTGATTTTATCCTGCTATGTGATTTCATAATGCTGTGGGCGTATGCTGACTCAGCAGCTGCTTTCTTCTGTCATCCTCAGCTTTTAGGTCTTTACTTTGAATTTTAACCACCTGGGACCGATTTCAATCACTTGATTATTAAGAGACACTTTTCTTCCTTAGCATCCGTATTTTTCTTAATTATTTATTTTTTTGTTGTCTTTTATTGTTGAACTCCCTTGACTGAGCTCCAGTCCTGCATTAAAGTTGCAATCATCCTATTTTCCTCTTTTAACTTCACATATATAAAAAGTTCCTATTTTTTTATTTGACAAAAGATATTCTTTTTAAATAGATGTTCTTCTTCATCCCTTTGTTATTGTTCCCTAGCAAGTTTCATTGTGTTCTGCTTTGTTCATGTCTTTTTTGTTTAGTTCATTCTCTCATCTTGCTATGAATAGTCTATATATATATATATATCAGTGCAGTTACAGATGGACAGACTTTTGTACCCTTAAATAGTTACATACGCTCTTGCTGATCCTAAGATTTTACTCTGTGAACAACCTTCAGTTAAACAATTGATGGCCTCTAAATTACTGCAGTTTGATACCTTACAAAAACTTTGCATGGGACAGCTGTTTTTTATTGTCTGAAAACTGTTTAAAAGAATATATCTGTTTTGTCACACGTTCATTGTTGAAAGGAGTAAGCTCTGGTGAGCATTAAGATGGCTACATCTTCAGCGGTTGTTGCTCTGTTTGCTTTAATTGTTCTTACATCTTCAAGCAAGCTATGCCAATTTACACTTACTCTCCCTGTGCTAACGTAAATCTGGACTGACTACCCAGAAATGCATGGGAATTTTGCAAGGCAAGTGAGAAAAGAATCATGCCTGGCAGCAGTACAATCTCCCAGAAACCATTACCTGTTAAAGCATATGCCTGGAAGTAGCATGTATTTTCTGTGCCTTGATATTATGCTTTTAATGTGCTTTTTCACATTTCTTTCTGAGAATTCTGTTTTTCATTGAAGTCAGTGATGCATTGCCTGTCCTTAATTACTCCAGTATAAAACTTTAAGGCCAGGCTGGATGAGGCTTTGAGCAACCTGGTCTAGTGGGAGGTGTCCCTGCCCATGGCAGGGGTTTGGAACTCGATAGTCTTCAGGGTCCCTTCCAACCCAAACCATTCTGTGATTTTATGAAAACTTCATGAGCACTGGTGAAATCAGTTGTTTTCTTTGGTATTTACCCTGATTGAATTTCTCCATGTGGGAATCTTGCCACTGATTTTGATGATCCCAAGAACTGGCTGTTCTATGAACTTCTCTTTGGGTTTTGAATACTATTACAATGGTCTGATATGTCTTGTGGAACTTCTAGTAGCTTGCCTTATTATCAGATATGATAGAACTGTCATTGAGAAGTGGAATAAAATTACTTTTACTTCATGTCCATACTGGTATGTGGGAAGCGTCTTTCCTAAGTTTTGTTGCCTCTTCTATTTTAAAAAGTAATGTTCTTTTTCTAACCCCTTGGGCAGTTTCAGAATAAAGTGAATCAAAGCAAAAGCAGGATTTCTGGCCTACATGATACCATACAACCAATCTATGCTGTAGCTGGTACAAATCAGAAGCTGCTAGAGATCAGTTAATGCTCAAAACATCAGCAAGGTAGGCTCTTTGCTTCATTTTCAAAATAGCATCCAGAAAGAGTGGTGAGGCCTTTTCAAGATGGTCCCTCGGTGGTTTCTTCAAGGCTTTCCTTCCACGAGGAGAAAGCAGTCAAACAAGGTCACCAAAGGAGGTCTCTCAGTAGGTAACAGAGGTCAGATTTCTACCACCTTGAGTTGCTGGCATCAAAGTAAACACCATTAGATTGCTGTAGTAATAATTTTCTACGTCATTGTACAAAAAAATCAGAGTGTGTACAAAAAGTTTCATCTCTCTGCAAAATATTGAACTCCAGTACTGTAAACTAAACCAGAACTAGTGGTGTGAGAGGGAAGAAAGATTTCCAGAGTTATTTGGATAGGGAGAGGCAACTTGAAGTATTTTTTGAAAGTGCCTAACAAGGATTTAGATCAATAGGAGCTTGACTATCTGACTTGTTCAGATGCTTTTGAAAACCATACTGGAAATCTAACTTGCATCTTGATGCACATAAATATCTTTGAAGTCTTGCTCTTAATATAATTGAGAATTGAGCCATTGTATCTTCAGTGTTTCTGAAGATAAATGTTGCTACCTTACAGTGCTATTGATTGATATAAAAATAAAGGCTTTATGTTAAACCACTTAATGTGGCAGAGGGGGAAAATGCAGCAATTCCTCTAATGTCCGTTAGTGCTTCTATGTCATAGCTATTACATTATTGCTTTACTAATGTACTGGTATTGGTTCTCTTCATTTATTTATGTTTACATAAATTTTCAACCATGTTTGAGAAATGCAGTCAAACACAGCTTGTGCTGGAAATTAATACAGTCCTTGTGCAACCAAATCATTCTGTTGTAGGTGTGACAGACCCGTACAAAGCCGAGGTATCAGACATAGGGAAGCCTAATGACATTTTACTGCTCAAAAAAGCAAGATCCCTGGTGACAGCAGGTGAGTGTGGAAAGCAGAATGCAGTTGTCTGACTGAGGAATTAGTACCTTCTTTATATTTTGAGGAGGTATATAAACAAATGTCATTATGACAGACTCTGAAAATTACCTGTTCTGCATTGTCATGCACCTAGATTTGGATTTGGCCCATTGTTATTCTGCGTTGCACCTACCGTTTCTTGGTGGGGGGGGGTGGGGGAAAGAGCTGTCATATGTATGCACAAATGTTATTTCATGGAATAACAGTGGGGAAGGCAGTAAAACATAGTTCAACTCAACATCTGTGTCCTCGGCAGGTGAACAGTGTCTTCCTTCCACAAAGCTGCTCCAGGCTTCCTTTTTTTGATGCAGTCTTCCTGCATGCTGAAGGCACCAACTAATACCTGAAGTCTAGCTCTCTTTTCCTTCCTGCACGTATTACAGGCAGAGACAGATGGAAACTTGAAATTGCTGGCCTCAGCTCCTGGATCATGTTAGCATCTTTTGCTTCTTACAGGGCAGCTGCATTCTGCAAAACAGCAGCGTGCATGTATCTTGATATGTAACCCTAGAAGAGGGCTTCTAAATATAAGAGGAGTTTCTTTGCTGCCGTACGAAGGGGGTCAGCCAGATGCTTAAACAACATGCAGTATATGTTTCATCAGATTGCACAGCAAAAAAAAAAAAAAAAATTCATTGGGACAATAATAAATTCTTAGGGTGCCTCCCTGCAGGCACAGCCAGAAGTTTACAGCTTGTGACTTGAAGATCAGCACTGGCTCTTCAATTTATGTGGGTTCAACCACAATCCAGGAACAGTGTGGCTCAAGGCTCCAGAAGCTGTTGCTTTTGTACCTGTATCTTTGTATATGTGCTCAGTGTCATTTCAGCCAGGAGACAGGTTGGATCTGGTTGCTACCATCACTCAGAATGAGTCCAGAGGCATCTGCTGGAACACTGTGCAAGCATCTCTCTCTAGGCTCATTTCCTTACCTGGACCCTAGCTTCGTCTACCAGTTATTTAAGATGGATTTTGTTACTGTTTTGCATCCGTAGGGTAGAGAGTGGGTCATCTTTCCAGTTTTTACTTTGTGTGCATTGTGTGTGCACACATGCACAAGAGGATGCATCTGAAGGGTTGGATTCCCTAAGGCAAGTTAAGATTAAATCCAGAGAAAGTCTCTGGGCTGATTCAGGGTCAAGCTGGTAAGTCACATCCTGGTTACCTGACAGCTGTTCAGGAGCCTTTACAAAGTGTGTTGTTTTGTAGGGGGAAGAGTCCATACTGCCAAACCCCTGATAATGGGGTAAACTAAGAGGAAGTTCAATAGAAGTGGAACCTACCCTGACTTTGGAGGAGATGCCTCCAGGCAAAGTCAGAGACGTCTGAAGGCCTGTGCAGGGCAGTCTGCATGGCTGCTGGATAACCCACAGCCCTTCTGAGACAACCTCAGGCTGAACACTACTTGCATATTGGTTTCCTCTTACTATCCTCCTATCTCCAGCCTCATTTTTAGTTAGCAGGTCCCTGAAGATGAACAGTGTTATGTTGGAGTAGAGGAGTTGAGAAGGGGTGCAATGGTGATGGGTGATTTTTATGTGTGCTCACAATTTTCCGTTTCCCAAGCACAACGGCATGTTCTGCATGCACAGCAACAGCATGTGTCTCTGAAATGTGAGCGAGCCTTTGAGGAGGCTGCCCAACTTCCTCTGCATCACTCCCTGGCAGCCTGGCAAAATGGGCTAAATTCAGAAGTGACCTAAAAGGAGGACAGGGTTTGGAAGCAGATCACTGAGCCAGTATAAAGATGCAGGAACAAACTTGGAAGCCCAAGGTAGAAAGGAAGGTTGTAGTAAGAAATTTAACCAGAAGGTTTCTGCAGTTAAATTTATCCTGTCTTGAACTCCAGAATGAGTTCTGCTGCTGCTACCACCTAACTCACTCTCCATGGCAGAGAAGCTACAAGAAGCACTTGCTCATGTGTTCTTTATAATGTGATTTATGGCATGTCTGAATTTGATCTACCGGCTCATGACTTAGGATAGCTCTTCAGTTTTTCTCATATCTAGCGGCAGGGCTGAGTCAGCTTCCACTTAGCTTGCAATGACTTTTCCTTGGCTAAATAAGCTTGTATCATGTCAAGCAAAAAGAACTTTGCCAGGTATCAACAGTCTGATACTTTAGGCCAATCGCATTTATTTTTCAACAGTTACTCTGGGGTAAGAGAAGGGAAAACTGCACTGAAATTAAGGGAAGCACATCAGAGCAGGCTGTGTGGTAATGGTGAGCCACATCAGGCTTGTGTACACACGTCAGCCAGTGTTCAACAGAGGCTTAATTGTCTTTTGATTTTAACCAACTCCAAGAGAGGACCCAAACAATGAAAATGAGATTCTGGCTTAGAGCGCAGGTGGTTGCTGAGTGCCATCCCTTCCTTGGGGCTAGCACAAGAGTTTAGCTTTGACTTTTGTGCCTGAAAGGTTTGTAAAGCCATTCTTCACCCCATTTAATCAAAGACGTAGATTTCCTTAACACAGGTCTCTCCTGACCTCAGGTCTGTCCTGTTTGGCCTTTACTTTCCTTAAAAATGAGTCAGCTGATGAAGACAGACAGTAAGTGATAGCTCCAAGGGGGCAGAATGACTCAGTGGTAAAGATGTTGCTTCACTTGACTCCTCAGCCTGTACAGCACCAAAAGTGCTCTGTCACGTTTGTTAGAACTTTGTCAAAGTCTGCCCAGTCTCACGATCTTACCAGCCAAGAAGCAAAATCTCTTTAAATTAATTTCTGAATAAGATGTTCTGTGTGAGTTTTAATAGTCAGGACAGGTCTAGTTCATGTTTATTAAAGAAGGTAGATTGAGTAAGGGAGAAAGGACCTGTGGCTAGTGACATGGTAAATAACACGGAGCCCATGTGGCTCTCATATCCTGTAGGTGTTTTACAAGCATCTCCTTTTAGAACCTCACATGGCCCTGTGAGGTAGTGTAGCACAGTCATGGCACCTGATAAAGCATTTAATCAGTCACTTTTATCCTGTTGTGTAGGTTGTGGGTAGTCTGAAAATAGACTCTACTTTTTTTTTTTTTCAGGGGAATTTCTTATTCAGAATTACTCAGTTACATTTTCCCCTGATCGTTTTACCCTGCAGCCTGCCATTTGCAATTCGAACTGTTGCTGTGATTCACCATACAATTTGCAAAGTACCCCTTCTTTGTCCTGAGCAGACAACTGTAAATCCTGGGACATTCACAATGGTCGTGTGATCACTAATACTAAAATTTTGTACTTGTTTTTGTGATGTCTGTTTACTTAAGGTGAGTATTTGTTCCATGGAAATGTGGGTCATGAACACAAACAAGGTCCTGAATACACCAGAACAAAATAATCTGCAGTTCTGAATTTGTAGTTAACTAGAAGATTTTCAGTATTCACTCAACATAGCATATGCTAAAGGTAAAAGTGAATATGAGTCTTCTTGAAGGTTATGCTGGCGCTTAGGGTCCAAGGCAGGAAGGAGATCTTTGTCTAATTCTCTCCTTCTCAGTGCAAGTGCTTACGGTCACTACTCATGGGCATCCCCCAAAATCAAAGGGCAGCTAAACACCTATGGAACAAATTATTCTGGTACCAATGTCGGGAGCTAAGCCTAAGGGGCCTGTTTCTGTGTCCACCATCTCAGAGATGTGGCAGTTTAGAAAACTAGAGAGGGTTGTTGTGATAAATTATTTCAATGGCAAGTGACATCTCTGACATTCTCACTAGGGAAGTTAACCAGGAACCTCATTTGTGATGTGTATGGAAGTCTTGATGGATGAATGTGAACCAGCACCCCATCTGTTACATCCTCATCTGTCAGTAAGAAAAAGAAGGTTAAGACAGGTATGTAAAGGGGCAGGAGTAGAAAAGGGATTTTGTAGTCTTCCTTTGCAATGTGGAGGCTGGTCCTGGATGGAGACAAGGACTTTTTATGCCCTTCAGGTTGCAGAGCATGGAAGGAGGCAAAAAGTCACAGATGCTGTTAAAGAGAGGAGCAGAGCTCCAGGGTTCCAGAAAATCAGTGGGTGGATGAACTCTTCCAGGCTGTTGTGGCATGTCTTCAGCTAATTTCTTGCTTCCCACATCTCCTGCATTAACAACTGTAAGGGAATTGGGCCCCCACTCAAGCTGAGAGGAGAAAACAATACATGTGGGGACCATGCCTACAGACATGCCCATGAGGAGGCAGGGCGATGATTTAGTGGGCAGCAGTGGTAAGCCCCCCCATGTAAGACTCATTTTTCATGGTGTAATGTCATCCAGCCCTCATAATTCATGGGGACCAGGCACCTCGCAAGAAAGAGTTACAGGCTCTAGGGCTGCATCCACATGTCACAACTGACAGTGAGGGACAAGAATTGGGGTTGAAGAGGAAGCAGTCGTGGGGAAAAGAGGGAGGAGAAGGCAGCACCAGTGAAGCCCAACCACCAAGAGGTTGCCTCTGTCCTGTCCACAGGCCAGTAAGTCCCAAAGGTTCTGGAATGTAGCACACCATGGATGGCTGGTTCATCACCATGTAGGAGGAGCTATCAGGTTTTAATACCAGAACTTTAAACTGTTCCCACAGCCTCATGAGCTATTAGCAGTCCTTATCCTGCAGTTTATTACCTACCCGTGGTTCTTAGAAGTAACAAAAACCACTGCAAAGAAGTGAGGATGGGCCCCAAAGTGCAATGCTTGCAACGGGTCTGGCTGGCAGCTGTGCAGATCATCATCGTGGTCCTGCTGGGCAAGTGATGGACAAGACATGGTAGCACGTACCTCCAGCCTACACTGCAGGCAGTTGTGCAGGCGTAACCAGTGCACACAGAGACGTGGGCATTGGTGCTGGCCAAAAAAGAACTGGGGTGGACAAAACAATTGGGTTTGGAGACAAAGAATTTAAGAGTGCTAAGCTGTGTGAAATATCAGGATAACAGCAGCTGCATTTTATAGCAGGGTAACTGTTCTGCAGGGGCTGGGGAAGAGCTGCCCACACGCATTCCCCTCGCACCCCTCTGGCAGGCTGTCCCGTGCCGAGGTATTCTGCTCATGAAAGACAAACCAGGAGCAGCTGTTCCACAAAATGTACTGCAGGAGCCAGCCGGGCACTGGCCATTAGGCACGGTGAGTCTGTCTGTCCCAGCAGAGTTCTTCCCACAACATAACAGCATGCCACAAGGATTCACTTAGATCTCCTAAGAATCCTTCTGTCTGTTCGCAGGTTGCTTCAACTGGTTAAGAAAAAAACAATAATTTTCTTGTAAAGGGAACTGCCAGTGCAGGAACCTGCTGTCACAAAGCGGTATGCCTGTCAGAAAAGCAGAAGAAAGACAGCAGCAGCTGATGAGGAGCATAGGGTAAAACGAGATAGTGTAATTGGAAGTGCTTAGAGAAACATGTTAGAGAAAGAGATGAGTGTAATTTAATTTGAGAAACATTTATCGGTTAAGGACTTAAATTCCCATCAGTGCTTCCCCAGAGGAAAGCAAGCCCTGTGCTCGTGGTTTCACAGCTCTCTGCCCCCCGGACGGTCAGTGTCCCTGGCTGTCGCTCCGCTGTCAGGAACAGAAGTGCATTTACTGCCTGCTTCCAGCGCGCTGCTGCTCCCTCCTCCGCAGCTCCTGCAGGCCCAAAGCCTCCTTGTGCTGGCGATGGGGAGAGAACAGCTCCCCGGGGCAAAGAGCCCTTACCCTTCGCTGCTGCCCTGATCCCTAAGGCCCCAGCTGTATGAAGCAGGTCTGGCTGGCCCTGCGGGGACAGGGGGCACAGAGCCTGCTGTCAGGGCCCGCTGGAGCTGCCCGCTCCGGACTCTAGGCTGCTGCCGGGCCCGGGGGCCGCCTGCCTGCCCGGAACCTGCGCGCCGGGCTCGGGTTGGCCCCGGGTCGGCGGCCCGGACGGGCTGACGGACGGAAGCGGAAGCGCCTCGGCGGCAGTGGCGGGACAGCGGCGGGCTCCGGAGGCCGGAGGTGGGTTCCCGAGGCCGGGCATGGGCGGGCCGGGCGCTGCGGGGAGCTCCGGGGCAGGGAGCCGGGCGGAGAGGAGGGGTCCTGGCGGCTGCTACGGCGGGTGTGGAGCGGCCCTGTCCCCCGTGCCGCTGTCGCCCCTGTCCCGGTGCCGCTGTCCCGCGGCTGCAAGGCCCGGGTTTTGCGTTCCCCGCGGGGAGCGAGAGGCCTGTGGTCCGCGGCGGCGGTCCCGCAGTGCTCAGAGCTGTTGCAGTGTCCCGTAGCTGGTTTTTATCGTGCCAGTTAAATTATTTATTTGCTGGTTTGTGTATTTATTTAATTCCCCCGCGTTGAGACTGGTTTCAGGCGGCGGCTGAGCTGAGATCTGTGCAGTTGGGAGCTGGGCCAGGTCTGTGGTTACAGGAAACAGGGCGATGTCCCCTGTACGTACTCTGCGAGGCCCTGTTTGTGCGGGTCTGCACAGCCTCCTTGGCTGCCTCTCAGTTGCTGCTCTTCACCTGTGAGTCTCTCAGATGAGAGGGATGGCACGGGCATCCAGTCTCACCCCTTCTGCCGGTGGATGTGGCCTCAAGGGCTGTGGAGCAGGAGGAAGGGTTCAGTGTCCTGCACGGCAGGCCCCTGCTCCAGTGGAACAGCAGCAGGACCGTGCTGTTTGTGCTTTAGAGCTGCAGGCAGCCACCAGAAGGACCCTCAGCAGCGTGCCGCCTGAGATAACTTTATTTTCTAGTGAGGTCATGTTTCTAGTAGGCTGGTTTTGAAGCATCCTGGCAGAAAGCTCTACTGATGTTTGGGCTGATGGGGTAGGACATTGCATGTACGGGGCAGTCAGAAGAGAGAAGAACGAGTGCTTATCTTGGGAAGTTGGAATACAGTGTGCTGCAGTGACAGATACCTGCCTGGTCAACTTGTAGAGCAGCTGAGTCTTGCAGTGATGCTAGGATATTGAAATGTAATAGCTAAGGAGTACAGTTAAAGAGTAGCTGAAAGGACAGTTAAGAGTAGAGAGTACAGTTAAGAGTAGCTAAAAACGGTCATTTAATGTCTTTGTTCTGAGTGGGATATAACTTTAAGATGGTAGCGTTTCAGGTGAATTAAGTTTCTTAGACTCTTCAACTCAGAAATAGAGCCCAGGTCTACTGATGAGTCTGCTTTCCTGCCTACTGGTGTTATGACTTCTAAAGTAGCTGTGTTAATCCAGCTTTTCCTGCTCTTTTAGGTCCTTAATAATGGGGAACACAAGCAGCGAGCGAGCTGGACTGGAGCGTCATGGGCATAAGGCATCCCGAGGTGACAATGCAGGAGGAGCTATCAGTACAAAAGAGGGTCATAGACCAAAAATTTTAATGGACAGTCCTGAAGACGCAGACTTGTTCCATTCTGAGGAAATGAAGGTATTGCTGGTTTGTTCTTCTCTTCTAACATTGCTAGCTTGGGAATGTTGTCTGGTTGTGCTGCTGTTAGCAACCTGGAGTAATTCTGTCATTGAGTTTACACACAAAACTGACCGTGTCCCTTGCTTCCCACACTAAGGAGAGAGATTGCATTGATGTTCAAGCAGATATAATGAGTATAATGTTATGGTTTACAGCAAGAATTAATTGTAGAAAAACTAAAATGTAACTGGCTCAAAGCTCTTCCGCAGTTCTAGGTACAGTGCCCCAGCTTCCTTCAGATCCTTAATGTTCTTGGAGTCACCAGTGATATTTTACCTGTCTCTTATTTTCCATGTTAAAAGATCTGTTAAATGGATTTTTGCTCAGCATTAGGTGGATTGTTAGAAATGTCTTGCTGTGTATCATGTTTCATAAAATATCTAACAGAAATTTGCACTTGTATTTTTGACTGTTGGACAGAGCTGTCTTCTACAGACAACTCATAATTTTCTGCTAGCTACAAATTTTGTGTCTACAGTATTCATATAATCTAAATGCTTTTTAAGTGTATTTCTTCTTAATTATTTTTCTTCCTTTTCTTCTATCTGTGTATTTTGAAAATCTTGTGAGCTCAAGTTATCTCTTTTTAACATAATTTAGTCTGGAGGAAGGGGGATTGCTTTGCCTTCCACTCTTCCTGGAGATTTGGAAGGCTTTAACATCTTTGCAGAATTTGTGCAAATTAATTTGTGTACAGCACCTAGAAATGCAGTTTCTAATCTCTTCCAGACAAAAACTACTTGTAGTCTTGTACCTTAGAGAATCCTGCCTGCGCACAAAAATGCCTTCCGTGGAATATAGGTTGTTTTAAGTCTGCCAGGAGAGAATTCCTTTTGATTAACATATTGTGCTTTGTAGGCTCCGTTGGAGAAAGAAGAATTCCTAGCTTGGCAACAAGATCTGGAAGTGAATGATAAAACTCCCACTCAAGCTCGACCAACAGTCTTTCGCTGGACTGGAGGAGGGAAAGAAGTTTATTTATCTGGGTCCTTCAACAACTGGAGTAAAATTCCTCTGACAAGAAGGTAATAAACTGTTGCTGCTGCATCCGTGATATTCCCCGTGGACTGGGAATGCTCAGTGCAGTGAGTAAGGTGGTCAGTTGATAGACTGGTATTGTGCTTGGATTTACCACTTTCCTGCTTCTCTTCTCAAGCCCTTGCTGTGAATCTGACTTTTTGCGTCTTGGGTGGCACAGGATGAAAGTTGAGCTGTGTGTCAGTTTTGAAGAAGTGATTTGTTCACGAGGCACCGTGCGTGAATGACCCGAAACAATCCTTGTTGTGCAGTCTGCTACCTGGGGCAGAGTTGGACTATGTAAGGTGAAGCTGCTTTTAAGCCCTAGTGTCCAACACGTATGTACTTTCTTGCCATATCATTGGCTTTTGCCTGGCTCAAATGGTCCAGATTCTGCTTAGGAAACTCTGAGTCTGCTGGTAAACTACATGAACAAGAGAATAAATCTGCGTTAAGGTACTAAGTGCTTTTTCCTTCTAGGGATCTCTGGAGATCTGCTTAATTCTGTACCTCATAAGTAATTCATTTAAACCAATGGGTTTTTTTTAAATTTAAAACTTAATAGATGGCAGAGAGTCTGAATTTAGCTGTTGATCTGAGCCCTGTTGTCTGTCAATGTGACATATCCATGAAAGGTTGGTCTCCTGCCAGTTTCTGGTGTTCCTCATCTCAGTGAGTGGCTACTTGCATTGTCATTGTTGCAGAAACTTGAGGCAGGAGCATAGTGGCCTGAGGAATGGTATGGGAGGACTGTTCTGTGCATGGACAATGTAATCAAGTAGAAGAGTTCATTATTCCAAACTGAAATTTCAAATCCAGCTCTGTGCTTGTGCTCCTTACCTGAAAATAAGCGAAGGGAAATACTGGCCTTGTGTGGCCTGTTTGAATCACTCACAAATCATTAACTATTTCTCCACTTCTTTGGGATGCTTATAAGGACTTCTGAAGAATCAGAAAGCTCACAGCATGGGAGTATCAAAATTACCAAGTGGCAGCTATTCAGACCCAAAGTAACTCACAAGTATTGAGTTGCTGCTTTCATCTTTCAGTCATTGTTCATTTTTTTTATAAGCATTTGTGAAATGCAATTTATGATGCAGATAATGAAAGGAAATAGGAGTAAGCTGATCTTGTTTTATTAACAGGAGTCTTGCAGATAAAATGAGGTCTCCTGTACTAACAAGTAACATGAAGACATGGGGATGACTTTACAAAAGCTCTGTGCTGATTCCTTGATGCCAGGAACGTGTGTACTGATTTGGAATGTGTGGGGAATTACTGTCACACAGGAAATTATCGTTAACATTAACCTTAGTTTGATTCTTTACATTTAGATTGCATCAGAGATTCTCTTACACATAGCATTGCCTTTTTAAGTTTTTCCGTGTTAGGGAGGCTTGAATTCTGTGTTACAGTGTTTGTTACTGTTTATAGATTGATGAACTTTTCAGAATATTTCAGGGCTGATTGCTTGTCTTAAATTCCAGTCACAATAACTTTGTGGCAATCCTGGACCTGCCAGAAGGAGAGCACCAGTACAAGTTCTTCGTGGATGGGCAGTGGACACATGACCCTTCAGAGGTAATGTTTTATTTGATTCACTGAGGCACCTGGAGATGAGAAACTGGCTGGTTTCTCTACCAATAGCTGGCCTTCCCAGAGGGAGGGAGTTGGTTAGCAACAGAAACTGACTGTTTAAGCTGGTGAGAGANACGTGTGTATTGATTTGGAATGTGCGGGGAATTACTGTCACACAGGAAATTATCATTAACATTAACCTTAGTTTGATTTTTTACCTTTAGATTGCATCAGAGATTCTCTTACACACGGCGTTGCCTTTTTAAGTTTTTCCGTGTTAGGGAGGTTTGAATTCTGTGTTACAGTGTTTGTTACTGTTTATAGATTGATGAACTTTTCAGAATATTTCAGGGCTGATTGCTTGTCTTAAATTCCAGTCACAATAACTTTGTGGCAATCCTGGACCTGCCAGAAGGAGAGCACCAGTACAAGTTCTTCGTGGATGGGCAGTGGACACATGACCCTTCAGAGGTAATGTTTTATTTGATTCACTGAGGCACCTGGAGATGAGAAACTGGCTGGTTTCTCTACCAATAGCTGGCCTTCCCAGAGGGAGGGAGTTGGTTAGCAACAGAAACTGACTGTTTAAGCTGGTGAGAGAGAGATTCCTGATCCCAGCTGGCCTAAGTGGCCACCTCTGACTGCCAGCCTTGGGCAGGAGGAGATTTTGTAACAAATGGGTGACAAGTTCTCTCGGGTATTGGTTTGTAAGAGATGGTGAGCTTTTCTTGTCTGGTGCCAAACTGTCTTTTAAAGCATTGTAGCATTGCTGACAGCCCAAATCTCTCTGTGCAGTACTTGCTCTCTGTGCCGGAATGTTGCTATTGCTGCTCTAGATCTTTTCATGGTCCATGCCAAAATCTATCGGGCCTTTCCTTCCTCTTCTGCTGTTAATGAGCTTTAACCCTATCCTGCCCAGCAGTCCCTACCTGCTTCAGAACTCATCATTCCCAGATGCTGGTTCTAGACTTCTTGCTGTCCTGGCAAACCTTGCAGAACCTTGCAGAATTTACCTTGCAGTAAATTTAGCTCTTGGAACCCTCTGCCTTGGATTCTGGTCGTAGCTTGGCTCTGAAAGCCCTATAGATGCTAGAAGTAAAGCTTAGCTCCTCATGCCATCACTGTTAACTCTCGCCCGAACCCGATCCTAGCCCTGTCTGTAGCCAAAGAATTTGTCAAGTGCTGTGGACCTAGCAGGTTCAGCTGATGGGCATCCTCCCGGTCCTAAATCCTACGCTTGCTCTTAACCTGACACTAACTGAGCAATGGTGAGAATGGGGAGCTCTTTTCGTATCTGCTACTAGCATATTTTAAAAGCAATGTATTTCATTCTTGGTAAAGCTGATTATGTAGTTTTGAGAATCTAATAGTTGTGCAAGCTTTTTTATTTTGACTTTCGTATCTTGTTTCTTCCCAGCCAGTAGTAACCAGCCAGCTAGGTACTGTCAACAACATCATACAGGTGAAGAAAACTGACTTTGAAGTATTTGATGCTTTGATGGTGGACTCCCAGAAATGTTCAGACATGTCTGGTAAGAGTTTCCTGGTAATTTTATATCACACTTTTCAGAGCTGTTAAAAAATCCATCTTCCTTTTTTTTTTTTGGAGTTAAAGCTCCTGTATAGATTAATCTCCACTTTTGTCAGGCACTGTGGATGCCTGACAGATGCACAAAGGAAGAACGTGGAATGCACAAAGGAGGAAGCCTCTGACAGAGCAACACAGGTCACTGTAGATGGGATTAGGAGGAAGCCGTGGGTGGGTGTTTAATAGCTGTTTGCCTGTGCAGTGTGAAATGGCTGTTTGTAGTGCATTCAGCGGTGGATTAGTCTCCACCTTACAACATCAAACCAATGTTGACAGCCTCTGTTGCTCCTAATTCCATCTTCCTCTGCTGAGGAGATGGGCTGAAGAGCTCAGAAGTTGCAGAAGAGGCAGAAATTAGGTGTGCCTCAGTAGTGCTAACACAGGCTCAGAAATATATCTCACAGTTTACTGTAAATTATCTGAATCTTAGAGTAATACAGAAATGCTATTTTTGTCCTAAGTTTCATATCCTACTGTAACAGAAGGAGGTGAGATTTAGCTTGAGTCATCTCTGAGATCAGCCTTGCCACCTTGGTAGGGATGGAGACCGTTATTGAAGTAGTACCCTAAATCCTCCTTCAGAAGAGCTGTCCTTTGAATCCGAGCCAGAAGGTGTGTTTGGTTGGTTTTCGCTCTATGCAACTTTGCCCTGGACAAGTGTTTGCTGGAAAAGTGCTGGGCAGAGATGACAGTGAAGTTCTGGAGTGCAGTAGAGCCCTCAGAACTCTGCCTTACAAATCTTGACAGCGAGTCTCAAGTCAGACAGACTTTGGACATCTTAAATCACTTTTTGGGCAGGGACCTCTGGCACTGCGTCAGCTGCTGCGGTTCTTGCACTTCCATGCTATTGATTTCTTATGGCCACATGCTCCTGGATGTGAAAATCAACTTGGAGTACTGGTAAAAACGTACCTATAAAGAGCAGATACTCTTACAGGCTATTTAAGAATAAATATTTAACATCTCTCTGGCAGAGCTGTCAAGTTCACCCCCAGGACCGTACCACCAGGAGCCTTATGTTTGTAAGGCAGAGGAGCGCTTTAAATCACCACCTATTCTTCCCCCCCACCTGCTGCAGGTCATCCTGAATAAGGACACAGGCATTTCTGTGAGTACCGTGGTTTGTTTTGGTGAATAATGACATTGAGGGCATGAACAGATGGGGAAAAAATCTGGGTACAGACAGGGCACAGGCAAGGAAAACCCTTAGAATGGTTGCTGTGTTGGTAAATTCCTTTTTACATATGTCCAGATGGGTCCGTCTGAAGTAAATTTATTTTTCTACTTGACTCTCTTAAAATTGAAAACTAGATGGCTATTTTACTCCCAGAAACCCTACTCTTGCCACTGAAACACTATTAAAATGTCAGAAGCACATAAGAAATAATGGAGATCTGTTTCAGGATCGCAGCAAGGATGCAGAGGGTTTGACCCTGGAGGGATCTGGGATTGTTCTGAGACTTTGTCTCCATTTATTGACGGACTCAGCGTAAGAAGCAGCGTGGTGTATTTGAGGGAATGGCTAGTTACAGATGGAGTTTATCACCCGTCAGCTGTGATGAGTAAACTGTGAGTTCTGTTATTTTCACACTGTCTCACTTTCTCTTTTCCAGTGCGATCCTGCTCTACTGCCTGAACCCAACCACGTCATGTTGAACCACCTCTACGCACTTTCTATCAAGGTGAGAGGCCAGGGCATGTTCTTCCCACTCGCAGGGTTTAGATAACCATGTTTCTCACTTGTTTTCCATCTCCTGTAGGATGGAGTGATGGTGCTTAGCGCTACGCATCGTTACAAGAAGAAATATGTGACTACTCTGCTGTACAAGCCAATATGAGCATCATAGTACTTTGTGACCAATTGTTCTGGGCTGGTGCAGTCTCAGAAAAAAAAATTATTCTTAACCAAATGTATTCCTGCTCTGTGCTGTAGCAAATGGACTCTGATTTCATATTGTTTCTGAGACTTCCAAGGTCTCCTGTATTTGCCCTATTTTCCCAGTCCCACCTTGAAAGTTCTTGGAGATGGCAGCTTTGTGGCAACTAGACAGATGGCAAAGGTGTCAGTGCCCGTTGTCAGCTCAGTTCAAAAGCCACCGGTTCAGTTAGGCTGAGGAACGTGAGGGCAGCAGCAGATTGAGACCTTTAGCAGTGAGGCAGACTGCAAGTAGTAAACAACCAGCCCAAAGTCTAGAAAGTTCAGGATTCCTGTGGAATCTTATTTGAGCTCATCACCAGAAAAAGCAAACCCATTTCATAACTCATCCAACACACAGTTACTTCAGTAGCAAGTTCCAAACTTGCATGGCTGAAATAAGCGTGAATATTGATGATCTTTTTGCAGCAGCCTTTTCTAGGCAAAATCAGCGGCACAATCACCAACAAGCTCATTCTTATTTTACGGTAGACTGGGGTGCACTGTTTCTACTGTGAATAGCTCTGTAGTTTTTCTCTTCGTGAGAACTGAAACACAACTTTTCCCCTGTGGAATTTCTGGTAAAGACAATTGTTTTTAATGCCTGGATTTTTCTGTAAATCATAAATGTGTCTTGCAGTAATCTGTTTTTTGAAACCAGTTTCTCCTGCTGTCCCTGGTAAGGACTTCCTTAAGCTGGGATGGGTGGCTGTGAGGAAATCCATGGATTCAGTTTAGGGATTAGTTCTTCAGTGACAGCCTGAAGGTGACTGTAAGTCACCTGCATTGCAGTGGCCAAACTTGTCCCCTGGTTAAGCAGTTGCACGTGCTGGGCAGCACTGCACCTCCTGCACCCAGGGCAAGAGCTGGGCCTCTGCTCCAGGTTGCAGCATTGACCACGGGTCTAAAGCCCCTGGTGCTTCTGCAGCCAGGGCTGTGGGCATCTCTGCAACTATTCTATTTTCTAAGTGATTTTAGTAACACCAGGGTGCCTGTACTTGGTACTCACAGCCTGTTTTATCCCAAAACAAATGCAACGTTAATGCAAAACTGCCTGCCAGCGTGCCTCGGGCCGCCCTGGGGGAGCCAGCTCGGGAGCTGACCCGCTGGGTCCTTCCTTCCCGCTGTTTGGTTTTTGGGTGCCTGAGAGTGCCAGTGACTGTGCCAATGATAACCAGCCCCGTCTGGCGGTGGGGCAGAGCACATTGCACAAATCGGTGAGGAGTCTGAGTGGGGACAAAAGCTGCAGCAGCCAGCGTTCAGTGGAACCAACCACAGAGGAGGGGTGGTTTGCTACCCTCGATCTGTTCGCTAGTCTTGTTGCAATATCCTGAGTAGCTCAGTAGATCTGGGTCCAGTGCAATGGTTTTTCTCTGAAAACTCTTTCTTCATTCTGTGCTATGGATAGTATTTGGTATTCTGAAATATAGAGTTGCTTTTGTTTTCAGCCTCTTTAGAAACAAATAAAATATTTTCAAGAAAAGTGGGTGACTTGCTTTGTTATTATGCTTCCCATCTTTGGTAACCTCAGTGTCCTTGCATTATTATTTTTTTATAACCTGTGATTGCAGTTTTATGCCTTGGGGGATTGTGCAAGCTTTTCATTCATAGATGCAGCTTGAAACGCTTTGTCCACTTGCAGTTAACCGGTGAAGAAGACAAGGGAGGTGTTAGCGGTTGTTTGTGATGTAAAGTTTACAGCAAAGACAAGAGTCCAGTGATCAGTTCCTTAGGGCTGAAAAACTCAAGTCTTGGCCTTAAGCTTCCCGTTGGCTTCTCTTTGTTCAGCCAGCCACTCTTCACACGGACTTTTTTTTTTTTCCCCAGGCCTGTCTCCTTGGCAGGGTGTGATGGCAGTTGGGTATGGTTTGTGTGTCACAGGTACCCAGGTGTGCAGTGGGTGAGGCTGTGCCGTGGGACAGCCTGCACTGTCTGTAATATCCATTAACTTCAGAAAATGCTGACGTCGCAGGAGGTGAGGGAAGAGGCTGTGGCGGGGTGTGGTGTAGAGGTTCCTTTTGGCTTGAGCTGTTGTTTTGTCAGGGCAAAGAAAAAAAAAAAAGATGCATCAAAAGCAGACAAGGGAGAGCTGATGGGAACAGTTAACTGATGGAACAGGATTGCCTTTTGTTGACACGTAAACTCGGTCAAGAACACCGAGAAGGTGAAGTGCAGAAGTATAGTCTGGTAGATAGCTGTGTGACCACAGCCATTCTTTGTCAATTCCCTGCCACAGAGGAACCTGATGCTTAAATAATATTAAATAATGATGTTAAATAACTGGCTTCTTCCACAGCAGCGTCAGTGAAGGTGGGCCGTGTCCTGCTGTCCTGTAGGGCCACAGCAGTACTGTGCAGAAGCGGTGTGGTGGGGTCTTCTGTGACATGATCTGCTGCCGGCATGGTCTGCTAGCTCCCTGAGCTGTTCAGGGAGCGGATCGAGGGCTCGGGGCCTGCAGCGGGAGGAGTTGTGTGCAGGTGAGCCCTGGTGTGCTTGTGTCTCTGCTTGGCTCCGGCGTGTGCTTGGCCAGGCACCGTGGGCCACCGGTGCTCCTGGGTCTCATTGTGGGGCAGTGTGCTGCAGGGTGCCCAGGACAGGTGAAATGCTGTGGGAGCAAACTCGGTGCAGCATTGGTGCAGAACTGTTTGGTGGGATAAGTGGTGGCAGAGGAGAGGCAAGTGGTAGAAGGAATTTTTCAGCTGTGTTCAAATAAAAGTAGATGTGAGCCTGTACTGGCAGACAGGTTGTGCAGTGCAGCCTCTCAAATGCTCTTGGTGCCAGCTGGGAGATGATACTGCAAGTTTCCTATGTGAGTGACCTAGAATTAAGTTGTTTTTACTAGAAGAGGAGCTTAGATATGGCTTAATGTTTGGTTTGTGGCTTAATGTTTGGTTTTGACATTTTTTCACAAGTCAGAGTAAAGAAGCAGAAACCTTGAGAAATGGCGAACAGAAAGGAAGGCGAACGTACGCAAGACGTGACAGGATTTATGGCCTTGGTCTCATTAGGTCTTGCTGAGCTTTCTGGATTTTGTTCCAGTTCTATAGATACTTATATTTATGCACAACTCACGCCAGGCTTTTCATCAGTGTTGGTATGGTGGGAACTGCAGGACAGAGCCAATATTTTACAGAAAGTGGGGGTTTTGGGCACTTTTTTTTAATTTGCAGCCCATAGCCATGTCTCAGGTGGTAAAGAGCACTTGGTACACAGTGTGCAGCCGGCACTGCACCATCAGCTTTTGCAGCCCTGAAAAAAGAGCTGTGTTGGTGTGGCTTAGAAACCAGGGCGAGGGTCCCAGGCTTTGTGACCAGCCCGGGGCCCAGCACAACACCCGAGGGCTCTGTGATCCCCTCCGCCTTCTCTGCTCTTTCGGTGAGTGAGCGGAGCTCCCTGCATTCCCAAGGGCCTCTCCCAGGGAGGGGCAGGGCAAGGGGACAAGTTGCGGTGTTCCCTGGTGCCCATGGCTTCAGCTAACATCTCCCGGGAGCCCCCACCTTCCTGCAGGTAAGCCACAGCCCCTCCTCAGCCCCCAGGTCCCTTTCTCCTCAGCAGGAACAGCTGTGGGAGGGCTGGTGCCTGGCAGGGCTGATGAAGGAACAGGTAGGTGCCTTTTGTTGGTTTTCATGGTGGGGTGGGGGGGGACACTTATCTTTTTTTTCCTTTGCGAGGTTGTTTTCTGCTTGACAGGTGAATGAATGAGATTAATCACAGTGTGTTCCCTTATTGTAATGGGATGAATCAAATCCCTCCAAAGGCAAAGCTGGAGCAAGAGATGGATTTATTAGCTCGCTTACATTCCCCACCCACAGCTCACAGTCTGTGCTGTTATGTTTATTCTTGGCTGTTGCTAGGAGAGCTTTTTTTTTTTTTTTAAGGTAGATGGGGAGACTTTTGTTACAGTCATTTTTGGGACTCTTGAGGAAGCTGTTACATTCTGTGCCTATGGCAGAAACAACAAGAGCTCCCTGCCCTCCCCGACCCCCTCGATCTCAGCACAGCGTGTAGAGGTGAAGCTGACAGTGGACTTGTGCAGGGTTCTTGATAATCAAAAGGCTCAATAAATAATTTTTTTTTACTCCACCAGTTTCTGGATTATTTTAGTTTTGTTACAATTTTGATCATGCATCATAGGACTGCAACAATGAGCTTTAAATAAGTATTCTTTGTGCACAGTAAAATAGAAATAAAGGAACATTTAACAAGTTAGCATTTCATCATATACATCAGATAGTAGGCACAATAGATAAATCAAGCAGCTTGGGTTTGATGTAGCGCATCTTCATGAAGAATGTCATGTAGACCAAAATGTAAGAGGAGCTATTAGTAACCTGCCCACACACCCTCCAACAAGCCCTTTATTGGGGCTAAGGCGGTGGGTATGTGCACAAACCAAAAACACTGAACAGTAGGAGGACAAATTAAGTTACTGTAGGCAGCAGTGTGAATATTAAAAACCTCTTCCTGTGAAAGAATACTTCAGACCCTGTAAAAACTGGTTCAGTTAAAAATAGATGTATTTACATTTAAGTCTGATCTAGCAAGTTTTCCCAGCAGGTGTAAGTTAAGATGTACAGTAACTCTGCAGGTTATACTCAGTCTGACTTGATCTGTGAATGTTTTGTTTTTAACGTTGCAGCTATTAGGCCTTAAAGCACCAGCGTATTACAGCGGGGGGATGAGTAACTAGCTCCGTCCGCTTTGCTACCAGTACACTGCTGGGATACATCCCAAACCTGTCATTAGATCACACTATAATTAAGATGGTTTTTTTCCAGCTCACAATGTGCGGGTCATTTACCAGGGCGAGATTGTTTTCCCGGATACGTGTCTTGCCTCTACCCCTATCACTAGGTAAGAACGTGAGGGCAGAAAGTAGCTGTAGGTGTTTGCAGCTGACTGCTGCTATAGTAAAATATTTGGACAAATCCACCTGTCTTAGTCCATATGAACATGACTTGTTTTTGTGAAGCCACTTGCAGGGAATAATGACTATTGAAATACTAAATATTGCCAAGGTTAGCTCTGTGTTAAGCTCTGACACCTGTAGATTACACAGCCGCTAATGCTGGGCGCAGTGGGGGGGGTGGCTCAGTGTTACTCTGTGTAGAAGGAAGCGTTCATTTCACCATGCCAGTCAAGAGATTATTTGTTTTATTTGGTTATTGTTCAACAACAAAGTTCAATACCTTCCAGGTGGAGCGTTGAACTGTCCCTCTGGTTCCCTCCCTTGTCAATAATAAAAAGGTAATGAAGAAAAATCCTGTACTTTTAGAGACCTAAAACCTCATTTATGCGAACAAGCTTCAACTGCAATTTAATGTTACAATATTTCTTCATGGGAGCGAGGAGGAATAAGCTGAGGCCCCTCCCGTGTCTGAAGATGGCTGTCCACAACCACCATTAAAACAAAAAGCTAGTGTTGAAAAATGCACAGTTTACAATAAAAAAGTAGAAACCAATTCAATTCCCTTTTGTTACGAATATAAAGTTTTTGTAAATATGTACAGTCCTTTGAGCTATTTCTATAGCAGGAAGCATTTCACGAACATGACACAAGATATACACTTTCAGGACTCAACAAGCCCGTTTCTGAGGTCTTGAAGATCTTCCATGAGATGCAAAGATTTAAAGACTGATCTCAGTGACCTTGCAAAAAATACTCAGACCAGGAGACAAAAACTTTCAGCAAGTTTCCTGCCACATTATCTGATCTAAACTAACCCAACAGACAAGAGAACAGAATACAATATTCATGAAACTTGCCAAAGGACACTGACAAGGCATTTGGATTTTTATGGGTTTCTAGAACAGGTTAGCACAGGCTTGCAAGGGATTAGCAGAAGTATAAGAGTGGCCAAGGGAAGATTGGATGCAGTTTTGCTCTTTCCAGTTGTAAAGAACGTGGTTGTTTACTAAGAATGTTGCTATTGCAGATTGAATGGTCAAACCCTGCTTTGAAAATCATTTGCTCTCTGCTTTGCGTTCACAGCAAAAGAGAACAGAAAGCAGTAAATGGCAGGAGGCTAGATACGCAGAAGCACAGGTGAAGGTGTGTGCAGCAGCCGCTGAGGCTGGTTGCTGTGAGTATCCTCTTGTGCCATGACATTTGGCTCTTATCTTACGACAAGTGACAGATCCTGGGGAGAGCCAGCCCGGGGCTGCTCGCCTCTGGGGACGTGAGCCTGTGGGGACCACGGTGTCACCTCTGAATGGACCGTGTTCAGCGCTGAGAGAACACAAGTGGGAGTGTAATTCTTCTCATAGAATAAGGCTTGTTAACTCTTGGTTGCCAAATTTCCCGAGTAATTAACGGTTAGTTTGCAGCGTAATCTAAAGGTTTCAGTTAATTTACAAGTGAGGTACAATACACTACTCAGCAAAGCAACCTAAATGGAGAGAGCAGCCAGTGATGGTGCAGCAGCATGCAGTGAACTGTCATGCAGAAGACCTGGATAAAGTCTTACACCCCAGTAGCGTACAGGCAATGCACTTTGTCTCAGGGCCGGGTACATGGGATCGTTTAAAGCGGGGTTCTTCCCTCCCCATCAGAGCTGCTCTAGAGCAATTTTCGTGAGAACAAAATAACTTTCAGAACTGGCAGGTGAACAGACTGATCAGAAGTAATTTTTTCTTGTGTTATGTAGAGAATATCCAATCACACCTTCTATTGACAGACTCACTCACCTTGGCCCTTCTGTTTCCAGGCCATCAGGGATTCCCAGCACGTCTCAGAACTGTGATCAATTATCTGGTAAGGGCTGCTAACCACATTAAAGACCTGGGGTGGGGGACGGGACTCTAGTCCCATTTAATTTCCTTGATGAACTACTAGGGACTAAAGTGAATACAAAAGGTTCATGAACTGCTTGAAAGAGTAACAGTAGTACAAAGTGCAAAAACAGGAGTGCAGGAAAAGTGCAGAGAAATTAACTGAGATGCAAACAATCTTCAAAAGCATCACGTCTCCTGCTGTGGAGCTAGCTTTGGCCCAGGAGTGCTGTTTTGGTAACCGGGCAGCAGACATATGGAGTGCATATACTCAGTATATTTCCTTTTTTTTCCTGCAGGTCAAGATGAGTAACTTTGTCTAGCTGAGACTTACACTGAAGACTGGTCCCAGACCTGGCAGGGAAATAAAGTGACAGTTACAAGTCACACATATTTTTCTCACATAGGCACAGGTGCCAGCAGCAGTACATCACCTAACTACTGTGGCTACCGCTGAGCCAGTGCTGTGTGCCTGCTTCCTTCTAGGTGACATAATTCTTAAACCGCTGACACAGGCAAGTACCATCAGCATCACTCTGAACACAGCAGGCTCCCGCATTCCTTTCTCCAGACATTGTCCCCCTTCAAGTGCTCAATGACTTGATTTCTGCTGGTAAATGCACCTTTGCTTTCAGATCTGGAGGACTCTACCCGTTCCGGAGTCAAGCTGCTGTCGCAGTTACAGAACTCGCACAAGAGAAGGTGGTCACAGGGCCAGTGAGTCACACCAGCTGTGCCCTGCTTTAATGGAAGGGGCGGGGGGATGAGATTTGATTTGCTCTGGTATGTCACAGTACCATCAGCCCTCCTGCAGTCCACACCTTTTCCTGAGAACAGAAGAGTTCTCCAGGCTCCCAACTTACCTTATTGACTTGAGCAAGAGGCGTTCTGGCACCACTCACAGGCAGGCGTCCTCGGCTGCTCTCGTCGAACAGTCTGCCAGGGGACCTTTCTCTGCGGGTGCTCAGAAGCCGGCCTGGAGATTTCTCCCTCTCCAGCGGTCGCCCAGGTGACTTGTCCCGCCGCAGCTCTGTCCTCCCCTCGCGGTACCGATGTGGTGTGCTTGGTTCTCGAGGGTGGCTTGGACCTTCTGGTGGTCCTGGGCTTGACGCTACCCGCTTGGTGATGTGCTCGTTGTATGTGGGCGGACCTCTCTTGTTAGGGCTGCTGTCATTCAAAAATAATGGACGCGAACAGCTGAGCGACAAAAACCTCACGTTACATTTTCTTTTAGCAAAAAATGTAACTTTCCCCAAACACCCAGCATCATTTAGGTGAAAAAGCGTCAGACCTCCCTGAGCCAAGGTGAAAAGGCCAAGGACATTCTGATAGCTGAGTATCCATTGCATTAGTAACACCAGTGACAGGCCTTAATGAATTGCGGATGTAAGTCATGTCTATGGAACAGGCCACAAAAGCACACATTTTCATATATTTAGCAATATGCTTTTCCATATAAAAGTACACTAAAATTCGATATATGCCTTTTCACATACAAAATTTCCAGTAGCTCTGGGTTAGGATGAGTTACAAGCCTCAATTTCTGCGTTTCCAATGCACAGTGGCACCATCAAACCCAGGATTTATTCACCTGTCTCAATATCGCTGTTCTGCTGAGCAGAACAAGATCAAAACACCATTTCCCAACGCTGCCTCCCTAAGGCATACTCGTCATTTAGGAGGAAGAGCCTCTTGCTCTGGAGATTGTTACAGTCAGTTGATGTTCGGTGTCATATCAATAGCATCTAAGCTCACCGAGCTTTGAACTCACAGCTCTATCACAACATAAAAATAAAACCAGCTCAGATCACAAAGCATTGGTGGAGATGACCCACATATTCCTCCAGAGTAAATGTTTCTTCTGGATTTGAAAACATCAGTGACTCTGCTCCTTGTGCCATTCCAGCATTACAATCACGGGCTAACACCAGCCTCTAAGAATGGAACAGGGACATCCAGCACCTTGGGGGAAAAGCCATCTGGAGCAGAGTTTGCTACGAGGGGCACAAGGACCGTAACACCATACCTGCGTGTAGCAGAAGATCCTCTGTGGTGCGGCTCATTGTTGGTCTCCTTCACGAGATTGCCCTTACAGCAAATCACCCTTAATTTGTCTTGGTAGGAGGAGGCCAGGTAGATAGCTCCAGATGAAATTGCAGGTCCTAGGTACCGTGGATTTGGTATCTCCAAGTGGGCTCGTGCAGGAGTTCTGGGGAAAATTGCAGGAAAAAAGTCTTTACAATGACACCACGGTCCCTTTTCCTGGGAAGTACACGTATTCCTGCAGCACAGGCTGTTCAAAGTAGTGAAAAGAGAACAGCTTACCCCAGAGAAGCTCGTGCCTGGATCTCGATCACTTCAAGGGAATTGAAGTGGGTCACGAACAGATAGGGCTCCCTGTAGGCTGAAGGAGCATCACAGAGGGAGGAAAAACAGAAAATAAAATTATGTTAAAAAACTTCTAAAAAGCATCAGTGAGCACAACAGAGCCTCACAGCCCCGTGGGAAAACCAAGGGAATATCTTTTCAGTTATAAGACACAGACATTAAAGAATTGTTGCTTTGAAACTATCTGCATCTCAAGAATTTCACTAACCAAAGTATCATGAAAAAAGCATTTAAAACAGACTATTAACTGAACAAAATCCCATCAGGTAGTGCTAAAGGCCTGAGGGAACCACACGGACGTTATATATTCTTTACTATTTCAGAAACATCAAATCATTAAAGATTCCACTATCCCATTCCATCACTGTCAGACTAGGAGCACTGAGGTTTAGTTTTCCTCAAACTGTTCCCACTTCAGAAGGTCTACTCTTGGGATTTGTAGTGATCTTAAATAATGGGAAAATCTCCACAGTTTCTGGGAGAACTGGGAGAGGGAAGAGGAAACAGAAGCACTGAGTGAAGAATATCAGTCCCACAAGGATGCTTCCTAGTTTCAATCATTTCCATAATCCAAGTGAATGTCCCCCAACACCTACCAAAAGCTAAGGGCAAGCGGTTCCATTTCAGGTCATCTGTCCTACTGCGTCTTCCATAGGAATCCACAAAGACACCAAACTCTGCCAAAAAAAGTCATGTCATGAGCATGTGCCTGAATTCATTTATTTTTGAAGAGACAAAGGCAATTGACCCTGGCCTTTTAACACGGACAGGGTGCTTACTATCTTGCAAATCCCAGTGCTGTGAATTACTCTGACATTGAATTGGCTGGATGTAAGGGTACTTTCAGTACCAAAAGGTGCTGCAATTGCAGGTCTCTCTGTACCAATTACAGTTATCATTTAATCTACAGTTGGGAAGAATACGACACTTCTACTGCAACTCACCCAAAATTACTTTAAAAGACTTCTCGTGCATTTCCACGACACTATCCTAGAGAGCCAACGAAAGCAGCTACACGAAAAAATAACACCCTCTTTTATTTCATCACAAGATTAAAAATTTAATCTGTATGGAAACCAGGCAAGAATGCCAAAGTTTGGAAACCCCTTAGCACTGTATCAGGATGACCAAACACCTGTTTGCACATTGACTGCAACCCCTTCCCTTCAGGCACAGAACCCTACACGTGGCAGATGATCCACGGGCACAGAGAACTGTTAAACCAGAAACAAGCCGACCCAAAGCACCTCAGCACGTGCTACTGTAGTGCCAATGCCCTGTGCGTCTTGCTGGTTACACCACCAGCCACAACTCTGCCAGGGCTTTTAGGTTCACAATCCTCAACAAATATTTGTTACCAGGTACCAGAAAGTCAGCTCTGTTCGGTTTTCCTTTACAACAGCGCGTGGGTCCCTTGTGCAGTTCATGCACCAGAGAGCAGATGCAGCGCAACAACCGTACACCACTCACCATGGAAACACAGCAGGTACTCCTCCCTCTGCCCCGTGGGGTTCACCTGGATGATACTGACTGGAAAACTGTTGGTGGAAGCAGCAAACACAGCAGAGGCCAAAGTGTGGTCATTTTTATCCAGAAACTCTGCAAAGAGAATGGAGAAAACTGGCTTGATAACATTTTTTTCCCTAAAAAATGCCCCACCAGAAGGATCGGTGGAGCCACTTGGTGCATTCCTCAGAAAATGTCTCCTACCCTCCAGCGTATACTGCTTCATCTCAATTTCATAGAACTTGTTGGTTCCAATGATGATGCTGTAAGCGGTCAAGTGGATGCAGCTGCAAGGCTCAGAGGTTTCGATCTCCTGGAAGAGAGGAAAGAATGGACCGAAATTTACAGAATTTTCTTATTCTGGAAGATTATATATTGACACATTTATCTTTATAAAAGGGAGAGATGGCTCCTTAAGCAAATGGAAGACAAACATACACCATCTCCCTTCTTTGTACAACATAACACAGATTTATTGTCCACCCAGATGTGCACTGTGGGTGAACAGCTAGGATAGCTCTGCAGGTTAGCCTGACACAACACACACATTCCCAGATCATCTGAGGACAAGATTCCTTGCATGATTCCAAGTTTATCTGGAAATTTAGTTGGCAGAACAGAAGAGCATATTCTGGGCTCGCTGCCATGTTGTTAGGATCTAAATTCAGTTGTCTGGATCAATGAAGAGAAGGAAGCCTGCTTTCTAAGACACGCCTTTGCATGTTTTGCACGTAAGCTCGTTGAGGCATGTGGCACTATGGAGGTGAACAGCAGCACTAGCAGAGGACGGTGACTGTCATCTTCGGTGTCTCCTGCCAGCTGCTGCTCCATTGTGAGCAACAGTCAATATCGGCTGTGGTGCTTGTAGATGTTCCGGTGCTGCTGGCATCATCCACATCATTTGTGCCAAAATCTTCTCCATCAAACCTGTCTCTGCTTTCAAGGAGGCCTGCATCTGAATTCCTGTGCCGACTGCGCTTCCTTACAGCAGTGCCACTGTAGCACTCGGTGGGGATAAAAGCCTCAGTCAAGCTGGAAATTGAACCAGTGCCTTCAGAGCAACCTGCAGAAGCTCACAGGGATATGTAGTTTGACCTGAACATCCCTTAATTTGTGAATTGGAGAGGAGATGAGTTCCTGGGTACCAGCCCATTTTAAGGCAGGCAGAGTTTAAACTCTCTGTTCTGAGGTAAGATTCCCTATTTTTTTTTTCTGGATTTGTACGAGCATATAAAATATATTAATGACAATTCATTGGACTTGTCTTTGAGAGGAATAGTGGGTTACATGCTCAGAGTATTATCTGCCTGCAACTGTCGGTCTGAAGAAGAGCTGCCTTAGTTCTGCTTTTCATACCCTCACGTGGCAGAAAGCAGCCACACGGGTACCAGCTCCGTACGTCGCAGGTAGACAGGGTCACACGCAGAGGTGTGTACACAGCCACGGGAGATCCTTGTTTGCTGGCCAGGAGAAAATGCAGGTATACCAACGTAAGCATGGGAAACAGCTGCCTATCCTGTGATGGAATAACAGCAAATACCCTTCGATTTTCACTGTACACTAAACAAATTCAGACCCCCGCGGCTTCCCTAGTGCTAAGAAGAGAGAAGTCATTTGTCACGGATTTCTCTGAAGACAACAGAGGTGCAGAAACACTGCTGGATAAGTAAGAAGAAAGCCTTTTTTGGGTAAATAAGCGAGGGTATGATTACAGCTGAGTCCAGTATCTCAAAAAAGTCACAGTTCTGTTCTGTGTCTCCCCAAATATGCCAGCTCTTATTAAAGGAAATTGCTGCCTACTCCAGTTTTAGTCAGCGCACACTGCAATTTGTTATCATTTTAGCTGGCAAACAAATGTTCTTATTCATGCAAAAGGTTTAAGATGTTTACTCCAAAGCAAAGTCCTAGTGCATGTGAATTACCTTCGCTCCTGAAGGGAATTACTAAGCTTACCTTTCTGATACAGAACTTGCTCAAGCTCTCATTGTATCGCAGAACAACCACTTTATTGGGCATGGCTGCGCAGATACAAAGGCCATTCTCAACCTGTAGGGAAGATTACAAGCATCGTTCAGGATGGTAATACAGAGGAAATCGTAACACTGAGCCTGTGAAATGGATCCGAGTACCTCTTGCCACACAAAGAACGTTGCAGAGATAAGCAAGAACATTTTTAATAGAGGAGTTATCGTGAATTAGTGAAATCATGAAAAGCCTTTTCACAGTCTCAAAAGAGAACATGAATCTGAACTGCTTCTATGATTCCTTTTATACTTGAAAGTTAATAAAAAAATTGATTTTTTTCCACAGAAAAGTGTTGCCTTACAATGATATGAAATTCACATGGGTTAGGTCTAAATGTTAACCCCTGAAACTGTTACCTTAAACATCACTTTGAAATGAAGAATGTTCAGTTTGTTATCAAAGTAGTCTGTAGAAGTAATTGTTAATGAGAATTTGTGCTGTGACTCAAAGTTCCATACTAACACTGGGAATTAATGTAAATATCAAGCGTTATCAAGTTTCCAGGCCAGCAAGTAAATTTGCTAACCTGGAAACTGTTCCATGACATTCAACATCAGTGGATGGAATTCACCAATTATAAATCCCAAAACTGATGTGAGCAGGCAGTTATACTATGCTGTGCTGGATTTCTTCTTATGCAGCAGCTCAGACTATACCATTGTGTCCTCCTGACTGAATTTATTCATATTGGAAGTTGATCCTCCACACTGTTTCCAGCTCAGCCTCTCTTCAGCCCCTGTACTCTTCTTATTTGAAGAAAAAGATTTAAAACAAGAATACAGACCTTGGATTTGTTGGCAGTGAAATAAAGATGCTGATTTCATTAATATTAAACTCAGAGCAGTCTAAAGGGTCACCTGGGGGCACAAGGAGCTGTATCCTACCTTGCCAGCAGCAAAAAGGTGACATCCTTTGACAGTCTCAAAGACATTTGGTGAGATATCAGGCTGGGCTGGGAGGTGAGACTGGGCTAGAGACTGCTTCACTTTCTTTACATCAACAAGACACAGGGCCCTTTCTTCTCCTGGAAGCAAAAACGGTTACATTTCGTCAAGGGAAAACTCCCTATTCTCCACAAAAGTCTGTTCTGTTACCTAAGCAGCAGCTTATCATCAGAGGCTGTTACCGTGGTAACAGTCACAAGGTACCATGTAGAATTCATTCCATATTATTCCTATGGAAAATGAAACAGAAAACTCACAAAAACCCAACCACACATCAGGCAGTAAATCCACTGGGAGAACAACCGTTCTCTCCATGGGTTATTAGTGTTGCTAGGACAATAACAGTGGCCTCATTAGGACACTATTCAAAATGAGCCAGGAAGTCTTATTTTACCCTTCAGAACTTCTCAAAGTACAAGGTGCTTTAGCCTCTCTGTGCCAACAGAACTAGCAATGGATTTCTGAGAAGTGCCCTAATAAACTGCATTACAGACCAAGCCCAGTTCCTCTCAAAAGCCTGGTGATACAGGAACAGCCTTCTCCTAATTTTGTGTGAGATTTTTCCAATTGCTTTTTTTCTCTACCACCCTGAAACCAATAAAGCGTAGACAGCTTAAATCTTTACAAGAAGAACACAGAACAAACAGAACAAGAGAATTTGTGCTTCATTCCCTGCAAATGTCAGAGACAATTTGATCATCTTGGCTTTCAGATAAAGATACACCTTCATGTTCAGCATGCCCACTTGAGTGTAGGAAGGATCTGGAAAACCACAGATGGAGAGATTAAAGCTGGTGTTCCCTTCATAAGGGATCTTAAACTATGAAAGAAATCCCAGTTTTGTTACATGGGTTAGTGTTTGGAGCACGAGAGGCTAAGAGCTGTTGGCCCTAGGTCACATCATGGTCCTCAAATGGTTAACTACATTAAAAAGAAAGGTTATGTGCTGATTAGGAAGAGATATGCTCGCTGACCAGCTCCAGACTTTTTAAGTTGAACTTAAAGTGATGACTAACCCCTAAGCTGGAAATGTTTTATTTCTGGTTCCTTCCTCCCTCAGCTTTGGAAACTGCAAAATCTTACCTGAGCCTTCATTCACATGTTCATTTACAAGAAAACCTCAGGCAGCCCTGTGTTAACCACAGTCACTGATTCCTGACAATACACTGACTACGGTCTGTAAGGAATCTGAAGGACAGCCCGGCCCTTTGGCCCCGCAGTACTCCGAGAGCGCAAAGCCATTGCCAGACAGTTACTGCAGGACATGCAGCCCCCACCTGCTATCATCAGCAGCTTCTCCAGATCCTTGATGAGGTGAATTTGGAAGACAGCACCCATTCCTGGGATGTGTGTTAGGGAATTCTTCAGTACATTCAGGGCATAGAGACCTTCTTCTGCCCCCACCAGTACCACCTACAATGAAAACAGGCCAAAAAAAAAAATAGCACTGCATGAGGAGAACAAGGAATGCTCCGAGAGCAAACTTTGATATTGTTTACCAGCAGAAGAGAAAAAACAAACCAACAAACAAGTATATAACTACACATATTACCATAAAGGTAGTGTTTCCATGCATGAAATATCCAACACCCAGAAAGGCCCAAATGAACATCGTCTCTACCTGGTCACTGAAGGGCATTGTGCAGTTTATATCCAATCGGTCTTCACCCTCTAGCTTCAGCAGGGAGTTTCCGAGTAATTTCTGCAAATTACAAAAAGATTTGTTGTTGTTGTTGACTTAATCTTCATCTCTTTCTCTGTTAGTATTTCAACGATGCAAGGTCATCATTTCAGACAGGCACAGGTTTCTTTGTCTCAGAAAGCTAAAAGTTGCAGGGATACCACCTACAAAAGAATTAGTAAACTTGTATCTACCTGAAACACAGGCAAACGGATCAGAATTAATCCAATCTCAGACAGAACCTACTGCTGTCCCTATTCTTTCTATTTCCTCCAATCTCCTGCAACAAAGCAGAGAATTTTTCCTAGGGGAAGGATTAAAAAAAAAGTCCAAATGTTGGTGAGAGCATGTATTTTCCTCAGAGACAAAAGGAATGCCGAAGAAAAGAGATGATCTCCTGCTAGTCAGATATTCCCTACCTCCAGAGCCAGCATTCTAATACGTAATGCCATAGAATCAAATCTCCCTTTATCAGAAAACAGTTATCCATGCAACAATGATGAAAAAGGCTATCCAAAACCAAAACAACTCCATTTAACCTCTTATTCTTATCAGGCATAAAACTTAAACTAAAAAAAACCACACACCTCCCCCACAAGAAACAAAAAAACCCGACTCCGTAAGAATGAGAGAGGAAGGAGCTTTTTGCTTTTCTTTCGGCCCTTTAAGGTTTGCTCATTCCATGCAGTACACTATGAGATTGGATTTAAACCACGTCCTAACTGCTCTTTCTTCCTTTCTGTTTGCTAGAATTAGAGAGATAATTTTGGGATCCTCCCCAAATCTAAAGGGTGTTGTAACATAAAGCCCCAGTCTCACAGTGCACTAGTTCCTGGTACTCATACTGTCCATCCAGCATAAGGCAGAAGCAATAACTTACCTTCAGTTAAACATCAGTATGTCAAATACCGAAAAATTATTTTTCAAAACTCTGCTCCCTCCCAGAATATTTTATTATTAAATGAAACTTTTATACTCACAGCATCAGCCTCAGCTTTTTCTCTGGAAACTCTCCCACCTGCCACTATTGACTCCAGAGCTGTGACCCAGCGCTGTTTGTCAGGGAAGCTGGGAGCTAACAGGTAGAGTGTTCTACCAGGCCAGCAAGTGGTGTGTGGATGAGACTCCAATTTTAGGATATATGGCACATCTGAGATGTTATATAGATAGAATAAGACTTAGATTAGTTTTTGGAATACTGTCAGCAGACTTAAAATCAACACCTTTCAGCCTCATTGGAGAGAAGTTGTATTTATCATGATGTGTTACCATGGCAATTTATACATAGGTTTCTCCTTTACAGCTACTTAAAACTCAGTATTAGCTGGATGTATGCAATCCAAACATACAGTGCTGTCTCTACTAAATAAAAATAATTTCTTGCCTTTTATTCAAAAGAGAAAGAAATACCATTGTGGAAAAAAAAAGGACAAAAGCAGCCACTTGACTAAAATTTTCCCTGTACTTCAAGAAAAATCTGTAAAAATTGGTTATGGAAACCTTTGTTTTTAACAATCTATATCCTTTAATGTTACAGTCAAGACATACATAATCTTTTCATCATTCTATTCAATACATACAAATCAAAACATTAACATTATTTCATAATAAGAGACTGTACACACCCCACAGTATTTCTAAGTTAATGACTTTCTGATCAGAGCACAATGGTGGCATGAATTATGACACTTCACACTTGACAGACCATTGAGAGAAGAAATTTAAATAAACCGAGTGCTTTTAAGTATGTTACAAAACTCTTAAAATTTACTTCCATTTGGCTCGATGATTATATTATTCACAGTTCAACGACTAGGACAGAAGCAACAGCCTTTGGTAACTAAATCTAGATGACTGACCTGATCTCATTCAGCTAGAGGGAACCTCAGAATTACACAGTTACAGAGTGCAAGTTAAAGGGAGGAAATTCCGTTCAGCCAAACAGAATGGCAGCTGATGGCAAGCCAGCTGAAATCCATTTGACCTCATCTACATGAGATTCTCACCTGTCTTTGCTGTATTGGTAAGTTCAGTAGCTCCTACAGCTCCATGAACAGTGACATCACCGTCAGGAAGGCAGAGCTCAAATTCCTCCAGAGGCCTCTGTCCAGCTACAGGGAGAACGGGGAAACAGATTAACCAAAAGAACAAGTAAACAGCAAGAAAATAATTGTGATAGCAAAATGAAGTGGAAACACACTGGATGCTTCACAGCTGGATTATTATGACATACCAGCTAATAAAAACTGTTAAGGATCTAGAAAAACAACAATGTTGCCTCATTGCAGAACACCTAGCTAAATTAGGGATGGCCACAGCAAACAGTAACAATCTTTAAGCCTCTCAACTCACCAAACAATATTTGAAGATTAAAAAAAAAAAGAAAATGTTCTTCTTCCTAGAAATGCTACCACTCCTTCTCTTGCTTCTGCATCATAAATGAGCACTTTTGTTCCCTCCAGGACAATATACTTCCTGTCCCAGCCCTGTTGCCCACGTTTATTATTCCTGAAGAAAATAAGCATAAAGCCATGTTGGATTTTTTGCTTGGATTCTGAATTTAAAAAGCATGCAACTCCTAGAGAGATACATTTCAGTGGTAATAAGTAATTGTAATGGGCATGTACCAGTTATCACATTGTAAGAGCCAGGATAATATAAGGAACTGTTCCAAATGTTTCAGCACCTGATATGGCACCAAGATTCATGTTTATACCTTGGCACTTTCATCCATCCTTCAAGACGCAGACTGCTGCTTGGCTCCTTCAGCTGCAGACCAGGAGAATTCATTTTATCCCGGCAGAACGCTTCAGAGAAGTGTGTGGCATACTCTGCTGGCAGTCCACAAGTAGCTGGCAAGCAAGCTGAGCACTTTGGGTGACACATCACTTGGCATTCTGACAAAAGGACAGAGAAAAACTTCTGTTAAATGACAAAAAAAATCATGACACAGCTGTCTCAACTTCTAACATGCAAACCCCAGCTTTTCCAAGAATCTCCTTCTGCTCTAAACCATCAGACGTTTTCTAATGTAGAATGTTTGCACCAACTACTTTCAAAGTCTTCATACTTGGTCCTTTCTTCAGCTTTCACTGAAAATCTGTTCTGGAGGGCTGATGCTTTTTCATTCTGCCGCCCAGGTACACTTTGTTAATGCACATGCTCTGCTCTTACCAAGACATTTCGATGCTTGCCGTCCAAAGTGCACGGTATCCAGGCACACTGCACATTTTGTTGCTCTCATGTTTAGCCCCACGTTAAAACGATGTGGGATATTATGATGCATTCGCTCTTTCAGGCGTCGGCTGTACTCTGGAAGGGAAAAAATTTCTTATCAGGATGAAAACTGTGATAGGGATGAAAACTATAGTAGGTTTTGGCATTTTAAGGCCCAGGTAATAAAAAGTGACCACATATCTCTATCAAAGCCCTGCTGAACATAGACACTATTTTCCTTTGCAGTCTGCAAATCTTAAGCTACGTTCCCACCTCAGTCATTACCTCATACAGATGCACAGAATGTGCCACTTGTGAACAGACTGCAGAACTGAAATGGCTAATGTTTGGTGTAGCGAGATCGTGTCAATCAAACCATCCATATTTCAAGTCTGCACTCAGCTCCAGTTCTTATGATGTGCTAAAGTAATCTCTCAACTTTGCTTACAGCTAACAAACCCTTCAACACCTCTACTGCTGTAATCAATACACAGCAGCCTTCTCCATACAGCCTTGATGCTACCCATCAGTGCCAGCACCTCTTAAAGCATACCCAAAATCCCGTCAGCACCCACTGAGCACAGTTTATCCTTCAAGGCACAGTCTTTTACTGATGATGAATACGATTCTCTACCTCGCCTGTGAACTGCCTCCAAGGACATCTTCCCATGCCAATGTCACCCATCCTCATAGCGCCCTGGTCCTCCCCAGCTATCTGTGATGGCTGGACCAGTTTGTGGGTTCTGTTTTTTTTCCAGCTAAAGGCTGGAGGTTTTAGTTCAGAGTCTCTGGGCTCAAAACTCATTCTGGAATACTGTTAACTAAGAATAAATGAGCAGAGCCCTCAATCCTTTAATGTTTTCTGATGATCCTCTCCTCTCCATTCTCAAGGATACAGAAGGGTATCCCCTTTTTCTAGTTAAGAGGATATCACTGTTGTCTTTGACCTGGTACCTTCCTTTTATGCCTAACCAAAATCTTTTGCCTTTACCAAAAGCTCTTGATAGAGACTTTCTGCTCAGCAGAACAAAACATTTTTATCTAAACTGCAGATAACTGCTAAGGAAACAGACGTAAATCCTTTTGATCAATGCAGAGAGTAACACAGAAAACACACTCCTTTGAAAAAAACATGCTCTTACAACAATTCATGCTAATAACTACTTTACTGCTGAAGTTTTCAAAAATAAATTATATAATCCAAATAGAGAATTTTAAACCAAAACAAAAGCAAAACTTATCATCTAGTATTCCTATCATGAAAAAAAATTTGGTTTTGAAATTTAAAAAAAAAAAAAAAAAAAAGAGATAGCATTGAAATATTAGACAGAAAAATAAGAGCAGAAAAGTTCACCAAGAACCTACCTTCCGGTGTGGAAGCTTCCTTCCTGCGACTGGAGGGTGGAGCTAGCAAACTGATGGGAGTCGGCTGATGCTCTGGTGAGCGGACTATGGCAGACATGATGATCTGCTGCCTGGCTGTGGCTGGAGTGGATGGATGAGGGTGGTCTGATATTTTCCGATGAGCAGCTATAGACAAGATAAATGCCACTCGTTACCATAACCGATATGAAACGCTAGTTCATAGCAGTGGTTTGTGTAACCCAGTCAGTGGTTATAACCCGCAGAAAAACGTGTGGCCGTAGTGCATCTTCACCACAGTAGATAAGAATTAAACAACATATGTTACTGCTATAGTGGCACACAATCAAAGGCACATTTTCAGACCAAAAACTTGCGTCTCCTTCCAGATTCACCTTTTCTGTTAACCCCTACCTTCTTCACGAGCAGATCTGAGTTCAATGCGTGTTTTCTGTAGAGCCTCCTCCAGCTCAGCAGAACGAGCCTTCTCCTTCTCCAGTGCCACTTTCAGCTCATTGTATTGCAGGGGAACCTGTGTGGGTAAAGAAGGGTCCTCTTTCCGCCGACTAAACAGGCCCTAGCAACAGAAACACACAGACAACTCCTAACTCCTAGTAAGAGATGGCTTAAACTAGGCAAAGCGAAACTAGCTAGTGGCAGTCCGGCCAGAGGGCCTCATGGTAATTCTGATATGCGTAAGGATGGATTTTTAGTTCATATTGGCACTGGAAAGAAAACACTGAGATATGGATTAATTTAAAGAGGGACGTACATTACCTTTTAGTACTCACGTCTTGAGTTTCCAAAAGCATCTAAACAGAGGATCTCAAAATGTGTGGTTAAAATTAAATTACTTAATTCAAAATGACAGAACGGCTTATGACAAAGATGTGACACAAGTCACATCGCCTGACTAATCAATCCTATGCTGTAACTACAAGACAACCACTCTAGATGCACAATATGTTCATACACACATACATACTTACTATTAAAAAACAAAAGCATGGTTAAAATTTGGTATTCCTACAGCTTCACTGATGTGTAGCTACTGGGTTGTAACCTCAGTATTGCAGGCATAACAAAATACCACAAAGAACACATTCTGCCTACTAAAGTTTGCATCTACCAACTCAGAATGCTCTTAAATGAGGACACATTTGTGTTACACAAAGAAAAATAAAACAGAATATTATGACTACACAGCACATAACTAATCACAAACCCATCATTTAGTTCCATGTCTCTCAAACCTTTTTCACCCACCTTTTTCTTTTTTGCTGGTTGGTCCATCTTTGCCTGCAGGAAATCAATGAGTTTGGTTTGCTGAGAAATAGTGCCTTCCATTTTCACTTTTTCATGGGAATAGAGAACCTGTGAACCACACACACATAAGAAATTTCATCTTAATAGAAGAAAGAGATAACTCAACAGCAGAAGAGAGCTCAAAATAGTATAAGGAAAGTGTCACACAGAAACAGTACATCACATCCTAACAGGGAGCGGGGTTTTAGGATGAGGAGCACAGAGTACTCAGCTTGCTGTTTCCTTACTCTCACCTGAATATTTTCCAGCTGATATTCCAGGTCACTTCGTTCAGTCTTCAGAAGATCTGCTCGATCTAGAGCCTCTTGCAGACCTTGAGTTAGGCGGAAGATGTGATTCTTTTGCAGATCCATTTGCTGCTGCAGCTTTGCCTGCTGTTAACAGGAAAACAAAGGCCAGTGTTGTGGTTTGGTTGTTCGCTTGTTTTTAAATAAAATCTGTCAAATGGTATCACTCCTTATAAAATAAGCATCATTGTGGGACTTAAAAGTAAACAGAGAATTCTTAAAAGCTGGAAAATTACAATACTGGAAAGTTTTGCTTCCTTTCAGAATGCACTATGACTAAAGCATTTCTATGTAATGTATTTACATCCATTTGTAGCAACACCATTTCTTTCAACTGCATGCTCAAGTTATTTGCTTTTTTAAGCATTTAAAAGCTTATAATTGTTAATAAGACTGCACATATATGAAGGATCTTTTGATGCCATTTTCTCAAGCTCTTTATACAATCACCAGAAGCCATGTCAGTACGTTGTAATTAAAAAAAAATAAATCTTTCCTATAAACCAGGATGAACTCCTTCCTCTACAGTCATATGAGATAAGGAAAATTATATCCAATTGCTTACATCTGCCTGCAAGGTCCTTGTCCTTGCCTGACTTGCTGTCACCCTTGGCTCCCAGGTGACCTTCCCTTACGGAGCAGTTCACTTTTACCGCTCCCTGGTATGGCCACACACTTTACAAAGTTTTAAGTAAAAACAAAATCTCCAACTTTCTTAATCTCCCCAGTTACACAGAAAGAAGGATGGATGTGTAATGCTGCTAATCCACACAACTTCCCCCTCTCAAGAGATGGAACCTTCTTCTGAAGTTATAATGTTAATTTTCAAGGTTACCTCCTCCAGAAGCCTCTGCTTGAGCTCCCTTTCTGTCTCAAGCTTCTGCTGTAAGCTGCGTGCATTCATCTCCAACATAGCATGCTTCTTCTCCAGGTCATTGAGCTAGACAGGTTGGACAGAAGGTCAGAATAACACTGAACTAACTAATAAATACAGCATTCCACAATCTTAAAATCCAACTTCACCAAGCACACACTAAAGAAAAATGATACAATTATCCTTTACTTAACATATGTGGGAAAACCAACCAGACAACCTTTTGGTATGCCATTACTCAAATGCAGGTATCAGGTTATTGAAGGACTTCACTGTACACTCCAGGTATCGTGGGCTGGCTTTCCACTTTAGTCTTTTTCAAAAGGAAATCTGAAATCTTTGGCTTGAAGATACAATTCTATTCTATGACCTGCAGACTTTTTCATTTGCTCTAACACACTGAAGAAGCTGCTCAATATGACATTTCTACAAGTAATATCTCTATAAAAGTATCTCATCTAATTATGAAAGTTACTTACCTTATCAGAAAGGCTCTCAGCTTTGAGTTTTTGTTCTTTTAGTGCTTGCTGGAGGGCTAGAATCTCTGCCTTGTGTTCTTTGACAGCTAGTTCTACCACCTGGCGAGATTCAGTAATACGCTGATCTGCTCTCACTCTGTATTAAAATGGAAAATAATGTTACCTAACTCCTTTCTGGGCTTGACCTCTTCCTAGCATGCAGCGGCATCAGTAACTCTTTCAGAGGTTTGCCTCAAGTTCAAGATGTTACATTACAAAGCCAGACTGTGTGCTGCAACACTTTTATATTATATAACCCTGTTCCTGCCCCTGCTAGAACTACGGCCTGAAAATTTGAAGACCCCACAGGAAAAGTCAGGAGCAAAGACTATTTTTCTATATAATAAAGTACAAGATAATAAATCAAGACTTTTATAAATTACAGTGATAAATACCACTCCCCACAAATTGCTCACTTGCAAAGAAAAAAAAGGAACAATATCACTGGTGCATGACTATTAACTAATAAACCATTTTTAGAACTACCTCACAAGAATTTATATTTAGTTCCAACTCCCATATCCTAGTCTAAATATAATTTTTGTACTAGATTCTATAGAGTATTTTCATAAAAGTTAATAAAGGGAGGAGGAGGGGGGAGAGACCTGCTCTGTTTTTCGGTATCCAGCATCCTCTGCAACTCTCTAACTCGACATTCGAACTGGGACTTCTCATCCCCTAGAACACTTCTCCATGCTTCCCACTGACGCTCTTTCTCCAAGAGTTCATCATTCAGGGCCTCCAAGTCCATTACTTGCTCTTCCAGCATTGTGCATGTTGTCTTCAAGGCCTCCATAGTCTAAAAATAAATCCTCCTATCAATTCTCACATCCCACATCAAGCATGCACTTTAAGCTTCAGCCTTACCATTTAAATTACAGTACATGCAAATTGGCAGCAAACATAAGCTGGTAAATCACAACCCATTTATTTCAAGGCTTCCATACATTCACTTGTGATTGCCGTTAATGTCAGTTCTAGCTCATTACGAAAATCTTGAAATTTCCAGGGTCACAAAATTAAAATTATTAATTCTAAGTTACACTATGTTCAGAGTGCAAAATGTCTAAATAAAATTACATAAAAATACAATGGCAAATACCAAAAATTTCCATATGTTCAGCTACTCTGCGAAGGAAGGCTTCAACAATAAATGGTTTAAGCCATTGCCCCTGGAAGCATATTCATTCCTTATAGGTTTCCAGATTTAAAAGAATTTTTTGCTTTTCAGATAATTAGCTATCTAACTGTGATCCAGACATATAAAGCCGTACTTGTTTCTGACTGGTAAGCTGCATTTCTCTCTCGGTGATCTCCCGACGGAGATGGTCAACTTCACTTCGCAACTGGACAACCTCGTCATTGGCCCCTGAGGCCTCATCAAGTTGTTTGGACAGGAAGAAATTCTGATTGTTCAGTTCTGCATTGTCTTCACTGAGCTGGTTCAGCTGCTCTTCCAAATCCGTAATTACCTAGACAGAAAAATAAATTAAATTACATGTCAGTGAGGACAGGTTTTTGAAAAAGTGTTCTCCTCTCACAGGACCATTTATTGCCAAGCAAGGAGACAACCTGGCTTTTCATTTTTTTCAAATTTAAACAAAAGCAATATTGTAGTTGTAGATTTTATGCACAGGAGTGGATTTCACTTAGGAATAGAGTTTTGTTTCTTACAGAAAACAGCTCGATTTTTTGTAGTTGGTTTAGAGTGCTGCAATGCAATTTATTATTTGAGAGAGAACTGTCACATCTAACGGACTGGATTGGGAATCAGGAGTTCTGGTTGTATTCTCAGATCTGCTGCTGACTTACAGTGTGCCTTTGCCAAAGCACTTTACCTTTTTTGCCTCAATTTTCCCTTTAGGTGAAAGGAGGGTAATACCTCTCACAGGGGCTTTCGAAGCGTGGTATTTAAGAAAACTGAACAAGAAGTGTAATGGAGGCAGCACAATTTGAAGAATCTGCTTAGCAATTGTTTCTATTACTAAATGTAACACTGCATGTAACCAGGAAAAGCAGAAAAATGTTAAGAAATATATTCTATCAAATGCCTTTAATGAAGTGGAAGCATCCCTTTGTTTAACCAGAATAGCATTACACTATACGCTTTAAATCGCATTCCCCTTCAATTTAAAGAAAACCATGAACCACCATGGCCTGTTTTCACAGTCCCGTTTGATTTTTATGAATGAAAGGTCATAAACACAATGGATGGATGAATACCTGTACCTCCTCCTAACTCAAAACCAACGTCATCACACCAGAAGAGAAAGGAACCTCAGTACAGTCTTGAAATCAGCTTAATAAAAAGAATTTCAGAATCTGAAAAGCTCTATACAATTCATATTCAACTCTTACAAATATTTTCTAGAGGCATTTTTGCCTAGATGTCAAAGAAAAGTGAAAAAGATACTTCATTAAATGGGAAAAATTAAAATCCCGGAGCACAGTTGGAAACACATTCCAATTTAAATCTTCCCATTTCCTGCAGAAGCCAAGGACTTAAATAACTAAAGCAGTCGAGCAGAGAGCACACAGCTCTCCTCAGCTATCTGGAAAGATGACAACCATTTCCTTTTGAAGAATCTGTAATGCATATCCTGGCAGCCTTTTACCATGCCTCTCCTAGATCTAAGTTAACAGTATTTGATTTTTAAACCATCAGCAGAAAAAGCCCAACTGCCATGGCTCCCTGCTGGGTGAAGGGAGTTCCTGCTGCCCATATGTTTAGGGTCAAATCACAATGATTCATCCTCTAAAGCACAACACTTCCAATGAAAACCTGTTTCTTGAGCACTCTTACTGCCCTATTCAAAATACATTTTATTCTGTACCGTATGCGTCACGTTTTCAAAGAACACAGACTGTATCATAAGGATGTGCTAGTGTCTGCATCGCTGTAGGGGTAAGAACTTAGAAATGTATTCATTTAAACAAAAAGGAACAAAACAACATCTGTTTTCACAGTGTTTTACCTGCCATTCTTACCAATAACATCTGAGATTTCTACAAACTGCCAGATAAAATCATCTCTTTTTCTTCTAGTTGTTTTGTTTTTAACCACACACCGTATCTAGGCAGTTTTAAGAAATCTTTTGCACGTCCATGGTTTCTTACACATATATTTCATATATTAATACAAGTACCTTCTATTAAAAAATATTAAACTAGTTTTGAAATACAAGAAAGCAGAGATGGGAGAAACAAAAAATTCACATGGTGACATACAGAGTTAATATGTCAAACTACTTAATTCATTTTTTAAAACTGGCTGTATTTCAAGTTTATTTTATCCCTTAAGGGCTTGAAGTTAAGCTCCCATTCGCCTTTATTCTATGTTCTGAGATTTTGACTTCTTTTCCTGAATATAACTAATATTAAAACAGACCATTTTAATGTTACTGTTATATTTTATCTAGTAGGATATTTCTGGAAAAGCAGTTAAGAAGGAAGGGTACTAGAAGTGACGTCATCTCCTTTCTTGAATATTTTCCTAACAGTATTCTTAACTGACAATTCCAAAATGGCGTGGTTTAAATTCCAAATATATCATAACCTATATAATGTAATCTATATAAATTGATAGATTTTTATTTTTTTGAAGTGAGAAAATTTGTTCTTTTCTCTACAGTTTTCCTTTTGTCACAGGGAAAAGGGAAATTTTTTGACAAACCCAATTTTTGAAAGCTATCTGCAGGTATGTATAACCCAACAGGCTTACAGAATTTATAAA
>VZTO01012470.1:9405-42981 GCA_013400615.1 Syrrhaptes paradoxus
GAGAAGAGCCTGGCTCTTCCCTGACATACCCTGACTTGGGGGTATTTGGTGGATGAGAAGCTGAACATGAGCCGGCAGTGTGCACTTGCAGCCCAGAAAGCCAATCGTGTCCTGGGCTGCATTAAAAGAAGTATTAGCAGCAGGTCAAGGGAGGTGATTCTCCCCCTCTACTCTGCTCTCGTAAGACCATACCTGGAGTACTGTGTTCAGATGCAGGACCCCCAACATAAAATAGGTCTGGACCTATGGGAGAGAGTCCAGAGGAGAGACACAAAATTGGTCAGAGGGCTGGAGCACATCCCCTATGAGGACAGGCTGAAAGAGTTGGGATTGTTCAGCCTGGAGAAAAGAAGGCTCCAAGGGGACCTAACAGCGGCCTACCAGTACCTGAAGGGGGCTTACAGGAGAGATGGGGAGGCACTCTTTGTCAGGGAGTGTAGTGAGAGTGCCGACAGTGTTAATTACAGAATCATAGAATCATAGAATGGTTTGGGTTGGAAAGGACCTTAAAGATCATCAAGTTCCAACCCCCCTGCCATGGGCAGGGACACCCTCCACTAGACCAGGTTGCTCAAAGCCTCATCCAGCCTGGCCTCAAACACACCCAGGATGGGGCATCCACAACTTCCCTGGGCAACCTGTCCCAGTGTCTAACCAGCCTCACAGTAAAGAACACCTTCCTAATATCTAATCTAAATCTGTCCTCTTTCAACTTAAAGCCATTACCCCTCATCCTGTCCCTGCATGACCTTGTAAAAAGTCCCTCCCCACCTTTCCTGTAGGCACCCTTCAGGTAGTGGAAGGCCAGTATCTTCTCGGCTAGCACAGAATCACAGAATCACAGAATGTTAGGGATTGGAAGGGACCTCGAAAGATCATCTAGTCCAATCTCCCTGCCGGAGCAGGAACACCTAGATCAGATCGCACAGGAACGCATCCAGGCGGGCTTTGAATGTCTCCAGAGAAGGAGCACTAACAGTTCCTGTAAAAATTTTACATACTTGCTTGCACACTAGATCTTTTTGACCTGTTACATCTTCCAAAGGAAAGAAGGTATTTTGCTGCATGTTTGTTCCCTGGGAGGAGAGCAGGGGAGTCCACTACTATTGCAGCTTCTGGGAAATAAAGGCCATCAAGGAAAAGCAAATCAAAGCAGCAGCTGTTGTGTGGCTCCCCAGCACTAGGAGATGGCACTGAGGCCCTGCCACCTTGCTGCTGCTGTCCCTGGGAGAAGAGGTCGTCAGGTCAGGGGGAAATAGTTTAGCACTACTTCAGCCTTTACCATTTAGTTTTGCTCTGTATGGGAACAAAGGCAAAACAAAAAAATGAAACCTTTCAAATGTATTCGTAATTGAAGTGGTTGTACAGTATACTGGTAAGGGCACAGGACTGGGGTATTCCTGGGGATGATGGCTCAGTTTCTGCTTTGCAGCACACATAAGGCTAGCATTTTCCTACAAATAAAATAATGGTGGTTTTTACTTGCATTAGACACAATTCAGCTCCATACTCACTTGCAAAGGTGCTGTAGCAGGTCCAGCTGGCAACGAAGCTGGTGAAGGGTCTTACGAGGAGTAGCTGAGGGAGCTGGGGTTGTTTACTCTAGAGAAGAGGAGGCTGAGAGNCTGGAGGTGTTCAAGAAATGTGTAGATGTGGTGCTTAGGGACATAGTTTAGTGAGTTAGGTGCTGTTGGGTTGACGGTTGGACTTGATGATCCTTGAGGCCTTTTTCCAGTGGTAATGATTCTGTGAAATTCAGTAGAAGTCTCCCTCACTTTTTCCAGTTCAAGAAGGAGAACAACACTTCTTCATTAAATAGTCTTTACCCAATGAAAAAAACCTAATTCCCTGAAAACACACATTTGCACATGCCCCTACAGAGCATGTGCAGCTTCCCACACTACAGTTCAGTTGACAGACCCAGTGTGGAGCAGTATTTCCTTCTACGGAGACCAAGTTAGAAAGGCAGGGCATTATAGACTCCCAGCATCTGTAGATAAATAATACCAACTTGCAATTATAATTCATTTGCTGTTAGCTATAGATCAGATGTGGCACCAGTTAAGCTTCTTTTTTGAGAAGGGAAGCAAATGGCAGTACTACTCATACCAGCAGATCTTTTTACTGAAGTGATGGGAACATAGCTCACAGGGCACAAAGATGCTCAGAATTATTTTCCTCACCCCCTAGAACAGTTACCAGCTTACTCTGTCAGTTACATTGTTTAAAAGCCCAGAGCCTTTCAATTATATAATACATCTTTTTAAAGTTAAATACAGCTTAGAGTATTTTTTCCCCTTAAAGTACAATTTTTTCACTTAATGGAGGTGCTTATACATGATTCATTTTTTTCCTTTGCTTCAGTAACAGCAGAGTACTTCCCTGGCTTTTATTTGAGGTGCACAAAACCACATTTGTTTACACAAATCTGTTCATCTTTCCAGTAACCTTGTCCACTCTACTTCAAGCTATTGGACATCTACCAGAGCACTAAACAGAAAGCAGCATACCAAAGCAACAGGCTCCTGAAATGAGTAGGTGTGCTTGTAAGATACAATCCATCCTCACATCATTGAAATTATGCCCTACCTTCTCTATTTTATTTTCTTTATTACTACTATTTTGCATGATCTACATTGACAATAGTGCAAAATAAGTTTATTCTTGTTAGTGAACATCGGTGTTGTCCTGTGTTTTGGGTGTCACTGCATGCAGTGAGACCATCCCTATCCTCTCCTAAAGACATTTAAGTCTATACAAGTTTAAAAGCATGGGGAAAGCTCATCCACCAAGTTCACCACATGAAACTATAGCAGAATTTGGAGGTCCCCTAAGCTGCTAGGCCACCTGCTGCTCTACCAGTATTTCTACCAGCAAGCCCTTGGCAGCTCGCTGCTAAGCACATGGAATTTTTAGATCATATTTCAAGAAGACATAACCTTTCAGATACATTGCCTGCAAATCCTTGACACCTAACTCTAGCAGTCAGGCTCACACAGGATAAACAAGGAAATGCGCAACTCTCACATGACTGAAGCTTTTGTTACGCCAGATCCTGCCTTTTCTTTTTTTTTTGAAGGGCCAATATGTCCGTGCTGTGCATTAATTTTATTAGTAAAAATTGTACCCTATATCGAGATAGCACCTTTGCCCCAAGACATCTTTCGCCCAAAGGAATCTCTTAGATCCCAGCAAGTGATAATGCAAAAAATATAAACCCCTTTGGATTTTTGTGCTGCTGTTTATGGAGTTTCCCTTTCACTGTTCATTTTATGTTAGTTTCAGGGTTTGAGTTCTGCCTACAAATCCACTGCAACTTCCTTGGCCATGGCAGCTAACTTGGAAGGGTACCAAATACCATAAGCATTTGAAGACTGCTGTCTATCTAAAACTAAGAAAGGTAAATAGAAGGGTAAGATTGTAGAAAACTCATTGGAAAGTATTAAAAAGGAAAAAAAATTCTAAAATTAATTTATCTGCATGTTTCATCTTTAGTATTTTCTTTCTCTTCCTTAATTCCTGTTAATTTGCAGTTTCTCTCTTTGCTTTGAAACTCTTACCCAAGAACTTCAGTCCTTACCATCTTATACAGTTGCCTCCCTCTGAGGGAAGGCAACTAGGGACCAAACAAGCTGCAAGCTTCCCTGGGGAATTCAACCGAGCCCAAACCAAAAATGCTTGTAGCAACAGACGAAGTTGGAAAAGGAAAGAGGGAAGTTCATGTTAATTAAAAACAGTGTTGCCAGATAGACAAGAATAATACTGGGAAACCCTTTCATGATTTCTGGTCTTTCCTTACGAGTACTTGCAAGTTTTAATACAGCTGTTAGAGCTGAAGGAGGGTCCCTGACCTTAGCTGAGTCTCTCAGATGAACAGGTGCAAATGTATGTCAGGAGACAGTGGACTGCTGAAGGTCAACTTAATCAAACCAGAGCTGTCATGGGTGCTTGTAAGCATCAGCATCCTTTCTGCTCATGTGTAGCTGGATCTATGCAGCTATTAATTTTGTTAACAAACTTCAGAGCACTGTTTTTAGCTTGGTTGTCAGAAACTGGTCTAGAAGAGATGACTGAAGTCTGTCTGCTGTTGCAAGAAAGGTGATGTAGGATTCCAAACCAATCATGCTCATATCATCATTTGCTTTAAAAAAATCCCAAACAATTACCAACAAAAAACCTCTCCACCTTTCTCCAAACACATCACTCAACACCCTATACGTAATTCACAAAGATTCACAGATAAGAAGCTCCATGAGTGAAGGGACCATAAAATTGGCTTCCCAACAAACCCTGGCTGAGGATCCAACTCTTGCACAGATGTTGCCATGCCACAGCCCTTCCACCAGCAGTACAGTAATAGATCCTTTCTTCCCCCAGCTGCTAAGGTCCTAGAAGTTTTGTAAAAATGTTTGGTTTCACTCTCCTACTCCATTGTTAAAATTTTCTGAAATTAGATAACCCTTTCAAGAGGAAGGAGGGGACTGATTGAAGCCCGCATACCTCTCTGCTTAGGAAGCTAGGTCAAAGCACTTCATATACTCCCACAGAGGTATTAATGTCTACCAAAACTAGCTAGCTAGCTAGCTATAGCACAGTTATTGGTAATGCAGAACTAACTGGGAATCACTGCCTGAGTCACAAAATCTGGTTCCCCTAAAACTGCAGAAAATCCTAAAATGGATGCCTATCTCAGACATCTCCACAAGGCTCATTTCATACACATACAGGTATTTGTTACATACAGGTATTTGTTAATTAAATCTCCTGGCTGGCCTGTGGCAATGATGCACATGCCACCTTTCAGAGGCAGCTAGGTACTGGATGTGCAGAAGAAAAGAAGGAATTTTTGCCTATGGACTCCTAAAATACACTTCATGCATGAACTACATGACTACTCAGAAAATGTTGGCAGTTCCTTACAAGTTGGAGTCCACAGCATCTGGCATACCTCAGACTCTTGTTAGCTTATAACACAGCTTTTCAGGCCAGAGCAATCTACACATGTAAATATCAAAGCACACCAATATTTCCTTATGTACACATAAAGAAGTCTACCTTTGTGTCTTTAACCTGACAACAAGGCTAAAGATTTTCATTCCCTCCTCCCTCATCTCCACTCTAACAGATACTCCAAACTTGTGCTTTAATGAGAGAAGAAACCCCACCACCACAGTAGTGCCCACCTAAAGACTTATATCTAATAAATGTGCCTTCATCTTTGGGATGCATTCCACTGCACATGCAAAACTGGCAAAAATTTACAGGTATTCCTACTAATTCTCAACTTTTTGTGCACATCTTGTCAGTCATGTCCAAGACTGACTCCTTTGTAGTTTAAGTCTACAGTTCTGAAGATACTACAGTTCTGAAGAGAAGGCTCNAAGTTGTTGATGCCCCATCCCTGGAGGTGTTCAAGGCCAGGCTGGATGAGGCTTTGAGCAACCTGGTCTAGTGGAGAGTGTCCCTGCCCATGGCAGGGGGGTTGGAACTTGATGATCTTTAAGGTCCTTTCCAACCCAAACCATTCTGTGATTCTATTATTCTAATCATGCATTGCACTAATGCATGGGATGTACATTGCATTTATACATGTAAGAACTAAACCAGACTAAGTCTTCTCCCTGAAACCAGTCAGTATTAGCTCTTCACTAGCAATAAAAATCTTGCAAATGTTACTTTGGCACATTGGTTATCAAGTTTCCTTTTTAGGACACTTTTTCCTCGAGAGTTTTTTCTAGAAGGCCCAATTCATTAAATCTGAACATCTGTTTAGCTTCAATTTGCCACATATGGAAAAAAAAAATGACAGGATAATGCTATGTGAAAAATAATTGTAGAGAAAACAGATGTCAATAAATAAACTAAATGCTTGTTGCGCTACAAGTTGATTTTCCTAAACACAGTAAATAAACTTCTAATGTTTTTAGCAGGACTTAATACTAGCCTTTGTACACAGTTATGTGGTCACACATTTCTGGGTGAGTAAGTTTGTGGAGAAATATTAATTTCTTCATGTTGGCCTTAAAAGTATCCACATATAGCTCCTAAATCCATATGCCAGTACATAAATAACCAGCTTAATTTTAGAGCTTGGAGAATGCATTAGCTTCTATCAAATTTCCTGGTGCTTCACATATTGTAATACTTGGATAGAAGTTTGCATCTCTAAACAACACCTTCCCGAACTTTGAAAATCCTGTCTGTTTAAACCAGTTATTTTATGTGTTCTGTGAATAAGCGAAACTGTTGCCTGTAATGTAAACAAAAAAGCATTACTCTCTAATTTGATCATCAAACTACAACTTCTTTGGCTGCACCCTCCAAACAACTGAATTTGAACTGTATTTGATTCATCTGCTGCTGTCGTTCCAGATATTTAGTCCCCATTCTCTTAAACAGGTTGATTTTCAGTTGAGGCCCTGTATCCATCTGAAGGAGGTTTTCTCAATCTTTCAAATTTCAGTAGAGATTTAGTAAAAGAAACAGGAAGGGTGAGGGAGGATAGTGTTGTTTTTGTTTTTTTTTTTACTTCATCAAAGCAAATCCAGGACAGCAATGCAAGAGGAAGAGTTGCTTAGCACTGAAGCACATAAAGAAGACAGACATCCTCCTGCATGATCTCTTGAAATGAAAGGTTTCTGTTGTCTGCTAACAAAATTAGTTGCAGAAAGAACAAAGATCAGCTGTCTTTCCAGTCACTTCAATGATTCCTGGGGGTAAGTGGCTGACAGGACAGTAACAAAAACAACAACAACAAAAATACAAAAACCAAGACCTTAGCAATTAGGTGAAGTGAGACACAAAAATAAATGTTTCTGACTTAGCTACTGTATTCTCTGACAGAGAGATGGAATCTTCCTCAGACAGGTGTTAAAAGCCAAGATGGTATAATCTAATCTATTTCAGTTGCTGCAGAACATTTTTATTTAAATAAGTTAATTCTGAAAGGAAATTATGAAGTTCATATTAAGTACATATTAAGTAAGAATTTTAAGTACCGTGATCTTTCGAGGTCCCTTCCAATCCCTAACATTCTGTGATTCTGTGATTCTGTGATTCTTAACTGCAGTCTCCCATGTAGACAGCAGCCCTCTACCTCTTCTCATGTGAGGCATTACCATGGCAGTTGGAGAGCAAGGTACAATGCTGACTACAACCAAGAGTTAACATGAAGATCCAGTGACAGCAACCACAATAGGGAACATCTGCACTTGTTTCTCTTGTCCCCTAATACATTAATGTCAAAGGTAGCCTCAGTCAGCATTGCATATATCCAAAGACACTCAGCCTCTGCTCTTTAGTATCTGACACCAGTACAGAATATGGTATCCCAGACAGGTTTCTTTCAAAATTTCATTAATTCAACTAAAAAACTTTTACATTTAAGGAAATCTCATTTAGGACGCAAAACAGTACTTCAGAAGATACATGGATCAAAAGCTTTATGCAGGTCTTCCTTTAGCTTTGTGTTTCCTATATGAGATAGTGAAGGACAAGGTAACTCAGTGCTTTCAGGCATGCAACCATTACAAGGGGTGAGCGAGGGAAGAGGAAGATGGCAAAACCAAAGCAGATTTGTCTTAGCAGTCACGAATGATAAGGAAAGCATCTATACAACAGACCTCATGAGTAATAAATCTTGATCCTTTACCTCTGGTCATAGAATCATATCATAGAATCATAGAATGGCCTGGGTTGAAAAGGACCATAGTGATCATCTAGTTTCAACCCCCCCGCCATATGCAGGGCCGCCAACCACTAGACCAGGCTGCTCAGAGCCACATCCAGCCTGGCCTTGAATGCCTCCAGGGATGGGGCATCCACGACCTCCCTGGGGAACCTGTTCCAGTGTGCCACCACCCTTTGGGTGAAAAACTTTCTCCTAATCTCTAACCTAAACCTCCCCTGTCTTAGTTTAAAACCATTCCCCCTTGTCCTGTCACTATCCACCCTCGTAAACAGTCGCTCCCCCTCCTGTTTATAGGCTCCCTTCAAGTACTGGAAGGCCGCAATGAGGTCTCCCCGGAGCCTTCTCTTCTCCAAGCTAAACAAGCCCAGTTCCCTCAACCTTTCCTCATAGGAGAGGTGCTCCAGCCCTCTGATCATCTTAGTGGCCCTCCTCTGCACCCGCTCCAAGAGCTCCACGTCCTTCCTGTGCTGGGGGCCCCAGGCCTGGACACAGTACTCCAGATGGGGCCTCACAAGAGCCGAGTAGAGGGGCACAATCACCTCCCTCTCCCTGCTGGCCACCCCTTTTTTAATGCAGCCCAAAACACAGTTGGCTTTGCGGGCTGCAAGCACGCACTGCCGGCTCATATCCAGCTTCTCATCCACCAGGACCCCCAAGTCCTTCTCTGCAGGTCTGCTCTCAAGGAGATCTTCCCCCAGTTTGTATAAATACCTGGGGTTGCCCCCACCCAAGTGCAGCACCCTGCACTTGGCCTTATTAAACCTCATTAGGTTTGCAGGGGCCACTTCTTGTGGGGTTTTTAGGATTCATACCACTTAGTTGTGTTATGAATCCTAACCAAAACCCAAAAGTTTTGTTTCAGCTACAGTACTCAGCATCATTTATTTCAAAAGCCACAGAACAAGAATTGCAACCACTTGCTGGATAGTTAGAGGAAAATTTCTAAAGTGTATCAAGAGTTTGGTGACTGCCATTAAACCACTGACAATGGCCATTTCATTCTCCTTTGTGAATGCGGAAACATTCAAGAAAATTGAATAAACCAGCATGACTGCTGCTTTAGGACAGGGAACACTGAAGATGTGCAAAAAAATTTTTTTTAATACAAATCTGTCTTTTTGCACCCAAAAATACTGAACAATCTGGAATTATTTTGTTTTCCCATCTCAAAAGATCTTTTAAAAGTTCATTAATAGTCTGTGAAAATCTCCTGGCTTACTATTGAAATAGTCAAATGTCAACAGGACTTATTTTTCTGAAACTACAGTCACAGCTGGAAGGTAACTGGTCATTGAAAAGGCAAGGTTTGACATAAGGGAGACGTAAAGACTCATGCAGTTGATGACACTGTGGCCAGCTTTTGAACTCTTCAATCTGTGACAGCGGATCCTGCTGACCAAGTATTACTTTAGCTTTACTTTTACCTACTGGCAAGTGTCGGGTACAATGAAAAACATGAGAATACAAAGATAGTATCTCAAATTAGCACCTATATTAAAGAAGCTGAACTCATTTTTAAAGATGATTGGGGAAAGGAGAGGTGAAGATGGGTAGTGAGGCGGTGCTTATAATCATGAGGTGCAAAATCTTTCCCTGCTCCTCAGAGCACACCCAAGAGAAGAAACCTATCATTTAAATATTATAGCACCTAAAACTTGTTTTATAACTTAACAAATCCATAGCCCTATAGCACACATTCATTTCTGCAAGTAGACTGAAAAATTTCAAAGCAGTTTGATTGATTAAGAAAGGAGAAAAGCAAATGCTACTGCCAGTTCACCAACTGAACTGTTGAGAGCACAAGGATGTCTTCCAGCAGCTGGCTAAATACCACCTACAATAACCTTCTAGACCAGAAAACTGAGCCTGCTGGGAGATTGAAGTACTTCTTTAACCTTAATATTAACAACATATCCATTGGGGGAAGCGAAAACTTAAATTAGGTTGTTACAAATACCATCAATCCAAGTGTCATGAGAAGGAAGTTCAATTAACTCTGACTGGTCCCAAAAAAATCATATTCTAAAAATGAGATAATGATGAACCAACACTATGGTTTTTTTTTTAATTAGCCATTCTGTCAGTAGCTCAGAGGGAAAGCTCAGCAGTGTCAGAAACCAGGAGTCTTTTCTGTTAAAATGCAGCAGCTGTTTGTAAGGGCTTGTTGAAATCACCATGAAACTTGAACAGTACTGGAGGGAAGACTGTGAAACAAAATAGCCCGTAAAGAGCAGCTGTGTCTGAGGAGTTCAGCTTCAGTGCTTTCAAACTGCAAGCTCCTCACAGAGAGCTTTTTCCAGCCTCAGAAAGGAATTCTCTCGATACCAGGGTCAGAGGAATTTTTAAAACTTCCCTGGGTCAGAAAGCTGATCTGTTTGATTTCTTGCTAAGACTAACCCACCAGACTTCCAAGAACTGATAGTGGTCCTCTGACTGATAAGTCTCCTCTCACAGAAGGAGCCAACTCACTAACAACCAGGGAGACAGCGGTTGACCTTGTATATTTAAAAATAAAAAGATCTAGGATTACTTATGATGCAAGTTCAACCACCTTATATTCCATCTCCTCTCCTACATAGGACAGAGCGTATGAGTCTCCTAAAGGTTGCTTTTCCCTAATGAGGTGAAAAATAGACAGCTCTGAGCATTCTAAAAGGATTGCCAAATTCTGAGCCATTTTTCTGGGTGTTGCCACTACATGCTTATGCAGAATCACAGGACATATTAGTTTACAGAAATTTCCAGATATGCAATTAATACAAATAGGAGGCTTTGTTATGCATAGACCATAATATTGGCTTTGTAGTACTGGCAAGCAATTCACTTCTATAAAAAATTGTGCAAAATCTAAACCAGAGGGAATGAAGAAAGGAGGTGAGAACTCCTTGATGAGCTGTCTTCAGAGACACAACACACCCAGACCCCAGGAAGAGCCAATTGAACTCTGCATGGCACCTAGCTTATCTGCCACTGCTTCTCTAGTCTGTAACTGCTGGTACATATAGGGCAAGAGGAGATACACACCCAGTTAGAAAACCACCCAGAGAGCATAAAGCCATTTAGAGTCCAAACAACAGTTCTTTGCACAGGTATCAGAAAACAGGTAGGTATAAAGTGCTGCACAAATTTTGCAATATTTTCAATAAGTGAGGTTAGCTGCACATGGGTAGGGCAAATTGGCAGTCTGGGGCCCAGCCCTGACTTGGGGTGTTTGAAAATCCAAGCACTTAAAAGGGATTTGAACCACAGCGGTTCTGCACAGCGACAGCCTCTAGGACTCTAGTGTTAGTCCTTCCTCTAGCCTTTTCCCACTCTGAACACAAAACAGAAGCTTGTAGCCGGAGTGAGAGAGCAAAGACACACAGTAAGGATGCTAAGCTGTTTCCCTGCATTAGTCCCAAGCTCCCCAGCTTCTCATCCCATGTCCAGAAAGGGAGCACTCGACTGGATCTGCAGAGCTCCTTAGAGAAGAGGCTGGTTCACTATCTGCAGCTCTGTTTGCAGTCTCACACCTGTCATTTGCCACAAGACGAGACAGGACAAGGGTTGGCTCACCAACATAATGGCTGCATCTGCTCCTGGGTGAATTTATAGGACAATGGCATTTAACAGGTCTGTCAGAACCCTGTCTTATACAATAGTAATAAGTAGCACATTTACAAAGGAAAAGAAGAGGGATATTTTTCCCTGACCAATTCAAATTAAATCTGATTTCATCCTCACAAATACAGAGCTGTCAGTGTAGTATGCTCCCAAAATCTGACCTTTCTACTTTCTTGGTCATTTTGGTACTAGATCAGGTCAAAAGGGGAGAAGAGGAGAGAGGAAACGGAAAGATAGGAGTTAATCCTTGGGAAATGTCAAGCTCACTTGAGTATAAGCAGTCCTTCCCTCCCATAACTTAAGAGATGTTTTCCCCCCATAACTTAAGTGATATTTTCCACATTTATAACATGTTCAATCTGAACACTTGACAGCTTTTCACACTCAGTTCTCACAACATTGCACATATCTGCCAACATAGGCATCTCAAGGTCACATGGTAATAAACAGAATTAACGTGATAGCACAGCATTAGGGTCAAGGCTGAGCAAAGCCTTGCCTCTTTCCTATGCCTGCACAAAACCTTCATCCCCATTACTGCAGCTGCTCTTTCTCATCCCTTTCTGCTGCTTGGTTTGATAGAAATAGTGCCAGAAGGAGATTTGGAAGGGAAGGGCTCAGAAGAGCCACTGTGTGGCTGCCACTTTCATTTTTGTAACTGGAGAGCAGACTCAGCAGGAATGGGAGCAAGGAATCACAGATCTCCACTGGCAGCACGTTGTACTGGAGGCAAGGCAGTCAGCCAAGACAAGGCTAAGAGTTATCCACTTCTAATACTTTCTGCAGTTGCAATGCCCTTTTGAGAGGATCAAGTCAGAAGAATGTAATTTCATAATACATGTTTATTCTGCTTACTGGCAACTGAGCATTTGAAGGAAGTCAACTTTATTAGCTTGCCTGATTTATTGCTATTTGCAGTATGTTTTCCAGGTCCATAATCTGTAGTGCAGTTGGTTGAAAGATGAGTATAACAGAGAATCCATGAAATATCATATTACCATGAGGCTGGAGCTGTTTAAATTTAAAATTTAAGTGAGAAGAACGTCTTAAAAATGCTGTAGGATGTCAGGGCCCTGTATGAGGAGGGGAGACTCTGCAAACTTTCCACTCTGCTCCTCAAGAGTTTAGCTGCCTGTGCTCAATGTTGGTTCTGCCACGGTGCAGCTGTGCAGACTTGGATAAAACTCCTGTGAAAACAGCTATCTTGTGAGAACGAGCGGTGAGATACCTCACTGAGCACCTCTTCCTCCTTGGCTCAGGGGCTGCATTTAAGCTCAGGCTCTTGGTCCTTGCCTGAGCCATCTCGCAGATATGCGCTTCCTGGCCTTGCACCTTGCTGACCGTGGTCTGGTGATTCGGCTCCATAGCTTGACCTCCTACTAGCCTCATTGGTGTGGCTGCTGTAGTGGCAACAGGTCCTCTGTCTGCCCTTCCTCACTGTCCCAGCCCTGTGCAGCTCTCTTCTGTTGGAGTGCTATGGTACTCTGTCATTTTTTTTTGGTGAGGGAAAGGTTCTGCCTCTCTGTCACCTCTGGCCCCCAGCACTTGTGGAGCAGCTGGTCCCTGGCAAAGGATACCTTAGAAAATAAAACAACTTTGGAACCAGAGAAAGGCATATCATGTGTCAGCATCACAAACTTATCTGGAGGATGCACCAGGCTACCACTTCCGCAGTTGCTTTTGTGCTCTCTTTCAGGGGTGCCCTCCTTGAAATGTTCTGAGCAGCTGCTATCCCACCGTCCCCTGCCTACTTTCTTTCGCAAGGCTAACAAGCTGCCAGCCTGACAGGGGCAGAAAACAGGACAGTCTGCTGTATTCCTTCAGAATTTGTTCATTTGTTCAAGCAGATGAGGCAGGTGGGGAAATCCATGGAGAGGAGACCTTTCTTCTCACCCTCCCCCTAAAACTGCATGCCAGTTAGCCTGCACAGCCTGTGTGGGATCCCAGGAGTTTTCAAAAGCAGAAATCAGGATGAATTCTCAAATTATATCTGCTTCAGGGGAGGGATATTCCCTCTCACATATTTGTTCATCTCTACTGCACTACAGCCCCTAGGCATCAAATCAACTAGTAATTTCAGTTCTGTTTTCAAAATGTGTCAGAAATCTCTGAAGACATTTGCTAAGAACCGGTTGCAATCATTCCTGTGAACTAAGTGCCTGTTAGGGGACTTTCATTCATTTAACTTGTGAGGATAACCTGTGCAGGAGAGTTAGTCTAATCTAGAGGACTTTCAAAGTGCTGTTGATTTTGATCAACTCCAGCAGATCAGACACTTGCTATTTTGCTATTCACTTTCATACAGCACAACAGAAAAATCATATGCCATCCAGGTCACCAAATCTTTGCATTTTTTTGTGATCCTAAGAAATATTTTTTTGCTGAATAGGAAGAATTGGAAACACTGTAATTTCTTCTCTCACCCAGCAGCTCTATGATGTAGATGCTGGGAATTGTTTCTTTAAACAATCTCCACAGAATCTTTACAAGTAATGTCACACTGCCAAGGCATGTGTGGGAGTTTCTTGAGCAATTTGCCATGTATCTTTTTAGCATGTGAACTGTGTAGCAAAAAAGGTTGCTCTGGTAAGCATGCAGTTTTTGCTTTTTAAAAATGTACCACCGTATTCCATAATCACACAAACTTCCGCACATTGATGGCACACAAATGCTGCTACTCCAAGCTATCTCATCTCTCAAATTCAACCTTTTTTTTGTTTTGTTTTCCCTTTAATTTCCGTCATGAACAGAAATGTTTACCATGCAACACTAAATTTTCGAACAATACAGCTGTTTATGTATAAGCATTGAATTGCCCACGCACCACTCACATTTGCTTTCCAAAAGAAAACATTTTAAGATGTTTTAGCCGTGCAATTAATAGGATTATACTAGTTTAATAGTACAAACCTTATAGTCCTGTTCTGTCATATATATAAATTTTTTCACACATTTTCATCAAAATTCTGTTTTCAACAATAACTGCTGTATATTGGCAGAAGCCCAGCTGGAAGCAGCACTGGGCCCTAAGGTCTGTCACTACTGGTACTTATCCAGAACTCATTCAGTGTTATTAGAAGGAGTTCTTAGTTCAATGGTCTCTCTATTCTTCCCCATGCCATTACATCCATTTTCTTTTTACAAAATAATTTTATCTAGTCTCATACTCTACACTGTCCCAGCTGACCTTCATTCACAGCAAATTACTTTGGAAAGCACCCACTACACTGTGCAGAAGGGAGAGGAGAATATTTCCAGAGCTTTTCAACACCTCCCAAATATTGTTTTCTATGTGTGAGAACTGCTGTGCTTCCATAGGAGCCTCTGCCTTTTTGCAGTTACTCCATTACACCTCTTGGCTTCCTTTGAATACTTATGACATCAACTACACTGCAAAGAAGCCATTTCTCTGAGCTCATTAGTATCTCTCTACGCATACCAAATACTGTGGCCTACAACTGGCAGAGGAATACTCTCTGTGTTTGGAAAGGATCACAGTAGACCATGAAAGCACAGAAGCATGTAATTTTTGTCTGTGTGTGTTTTGAGAAAGACTTCCCACTTTTTGTTTTCTTCCAGTAGAACACAAGTTTTCTATGATCAGGGCTTGTTTATGCTCATTAGGTGAAACTCCATTACATTTGACACACAAGCACTAGACATTACTGTAAGGCATCAAGGACTTCAGAAGGTAATGCGGCAATTATATGAAGTACACTGAAGTGGCTTGTGCTTCGTGTATCTTGGCATACCTGACCACACATTGTTCCCCACTTGGCTTGCTTCCTAGATAAAAGACTAGTCCCTTGCTGCTTTTGGAAGAGCAGACAGAGAACAACCCTTTTCAAGTTCATTTATGTGCTTCATACTTATTCCTTGGCTGGTTCTATCTTGTGTGATCTTTCTCAGATTAAGAAGAGTCTCTGATAATGTTCGCAGTTTGCTGATCTGGAGAGCTCAAATCTATCTTTCTCCTGGAACAGAGACACAACCTATGAATACATATGAACAATTAGAGCTTCGAGTATGCCTGAGATAAATTAACCCTGGAAAAGCTGTGAAAAATAGTCCAAAGTACCTTTCCTCACCACTGCCACCCACTCTTCCACATGCTGTATTGACCACAGACTGGATACTAGTTATAATTTTTCTTTGTCAGTTTACCTAGCAGAATAAGCAAGAGTTATTCTCCATGTGTTTTGAAATCATCACAGCAATTATAAAGCAACTAGACTTTGGCATTGGTCCTGCCCCAAACCTTTGCAGATAAAAAATTATCTTCCTAAATTAGTCTCCAAGTCATCATGAGGACTTTGCAAGATTGCACATTTCAGCCTCATGAAAATTCAGAGAGATAAAATAAAATCCACCAATACCCTCCCTTCTTGGACAGAAAAATCCAAGACAGCAATGTCAGCAAATTCTCACGTTAGTTAATATTGCTGACCACAGTTATTGCATAACCTTCTCAGACCCATTCTCAAAATCTTTGTTGGAATCTAAGGTCAACTGAGTGACTGCAGAACTAAACCAAATATTAGATCTTTATTGCACTGAAGTGTTGCCTTTTCTCACCTTAATTAGCCCAAAAGCTTTCATAGTAAGGCAAAATAAGTAACATAAGTAGAATTAAAACCGCTGACAAAGTTAATTCAACATGCAAATAAAGCTGAGTTGAACACAGCGTGAAAGGTTTGAAGGAAATGCATGTAAGAAAGGCTCTTGTCCCCCATTTGTCACCCTGTGGTTTAAAAAAAACAAAACAAAACAAAACAAAAACACACACACACAAAAAAAGGAGACAAATTAAAGCCAAGGATTTTTTTTCCTCAAGTGTGGTATGCAGAATGTAGTTGCAGAGAGTAAACTGCTGCTAGGAGGAACAGTGGGATTTTTTTTTTCAGAAGTCTCTCCCGTTTCCCAGGATTATGCAGAGCCTCAGAACCACTGATAGTTTGCTTTCCTGGTCAGACTCCCTGTGGGATATATGCCAAAAAAAGTCAGGCACCTGGAAGTTTAAAGTTGGGCATGGATTTCTACCTGCCAGTTAGGAGGAAATCTATACCTTAGCAAAACTGTTTCATGAAGATGTATCTTTTAACTTTGAGATCTGCCACCATCACACTTCTTCCCCAGCAGAAAAACAAAGACAAAAAACTCAGAAGCACTTTTCTCCACAACTCTACAGTTTCTAATAGTTTGTGATGCTTCTCTGTAATCATACTGTAGTACCAGAAATTTCCATCAGAAGCTACTATTGCGTTTTGAGAAAATAATTCCCAAGGAGACAGGGAATGAGAAAAGGGAAGAGCAATTATCTGATATCATCACAAACTATAGAACTAAGAACAGAAGGCTCGTTTTCTTTTTCAGGAGATGAAAACATCTGCAACAGTGACTTACTCAGACACTACTTGTCTCCACTATCTCTCTAATTCCAACAAATACTAAATACATTTTTCCTGCCCTTAACATTTAGTGTTGGAGAGGGGAACATTTGATTATAAAAGCTGTGGGTATTGAAATTAATCAAGATAGCACAATTCTGATGGTGCCAGAAGTCTGAGGTACATAGTAGGACTCCATTTTCTGATTTGGTTATGCTACGAGGGTGTTCCATCTCCTTTCAGTATTAGCAAACTGAAAAGAGAGACAGATATGAAGGAAGACTGGGAAGGGCTCAGCCAACAAAGGAGGCAAAATAATGATTAGCTGATGGTTTTCAGGTGACATTTTTTGTGATCCATATGCCTGCAGTCCTCCATAAAAGTTACAAGCAAGGTATCAAGCAGAGTGGGAAGGTACAGGTAACCCCCTTTTTCACATTATACAAGGAAAGCATGCAAAGTTTTGGTATTGTTTGAACAATTTCCTTACTTTATCTATGAGAAAATTCAACCAAGGCAATTTCCTTCATAACTTTGTTAATAGTTTCTTCCAACTCACTAGCACATAAGGCTGATTTAATTTCTATTTGTGTTTACCTCCAATTACCTTGCTGTGCAACAGCAAATCTGCCTCTGCACTTCAACATCTGACACCAGTGAAAGACAGAAGTAGCATGTGTACTCTGAATTTGATACAACAGCAAACCAGTGATGAAAAGCCAGAACAGAAGCACAAAGATCTGATGTGCATGAAGTTTCTTTCAGCTTTCTGCATTTTGCAGAGATGCACAGGCTTATGCCTCAAGGAGGCAATTCTTTCTTAACACTCGGTAATAGAAACCCCCATGCTGAGTTTCATCAACGCAGCAGGAAACAACCCCAGGTCTTGGGTTCTTGTCACAGACCTTTATGCAGACATCTTTTTGGTGTGCACTGTTTGATACAGAGATTAGCACTGATCTTTTCCCAGTTCATTTTCTAGTCTGCAGTAAAAAATTGTTTAGAAGTGCTTATAAGCCCTCACAGATATTAAAACTGAAGTGCATTAAACTGAAGCTGCATATCTCCAGAATTAGGGTTTGAAATATAAATGCCAATACAGAAGAACTCAGCATTTCAGGATTATTGTCTGCTTTATGCCTAGAGGTATGAATATTAACAGGTCCTTTCTGGACCTGGGCTTCTGCTGTGCTTGAAGGCTACTTATTTTATGAGCACAGCTTTCCACCCCACTCTGAATAGTGTCTTTAGTATTGCACACTAAATTCTTTGCAGCCTACATAAAATGTAAGAACAGCTCAAATGGAAGGTATTTTTTTACACTGGGATGCAGTCATCATTGTGGGGGCCACACATAATACATTAGGTTCATGGTTTCCAGAATGAAATCATCCTGCATTATCCTTTTGGATTAAGGGTTCATAAAATATTTGAAATCTTACACTTAATTCAGAGAAGATTAAAAAAAAAAAAACCACCCCAAAAATATATGAATGAAAGGAACACAGGATGCACACTAATGAGTTGGAGGCAGTTCACTTTCTAACTTCATGAAATAACAAAATTCCATCTCTGTTCTAAATACATTTCACATTCTCACAAGAGTAACTGCACCATCTCTTTCAAGGCATGGCAACATATGTCTGTAAACATCAGGCTTGACTGAGAAGATCTAGATGTGATTATAGAGGCACCAAATCCGCAGTTAATGCTGCACTGCCAGGAACACGGTGCCTTTAGCTCTTGGACTCCCAGTGGTTGACCAGACGATGCTGCAGCCACGTTGTGCACAGTCCCGCTGTGGTATAAACCAACTTGGGTAGATCACATTATCACAGAAAGATCAGTTTTCTATAAGCAGGCTTCAGGCTAGTTTTATACTGGCTAATCAAAGAAAGGCAAGATTTTGTCTTACCTATTTTCTTTACCACATCCTTTGGCAAGTTCTGCAGAAGTGCCATCACATGCTGTGCCCGATTCAGATCAGATTTTTATCACTGACTTGATACTGTGCTGATCCAGTTTTATGATTGTGAAAGCAGCAGCCAAAAACAGGGTTTTAAGTTTATAAAACAACAAACCTTACACTTCTGAATAACTTGTGTTCCACATGTAGCACATTAAAAGCTAGAGACATAAACAATTCCACCATCTTCATTAAACAACTCTCTACAGGTTTTTAGTTTTGTAACTGCACCAGTTCTTTTCTCTTGGGTCTTCTGAATTAACATTAGCTAACACAAGACTCTATTATTTATACTTAACAGGAAACTGACAACAGCTCCATGTTGTGACGTTTTCAAAGACGGTATCTGTCAAGCACTTGGTGCACCAACAGGCTGAAATGCTTTCCCACTGCACCATAAGTGTTTAGCTGCCTGCATTCAAGGTAAGCTCTGCCAAGGTGCAGCCTCGGACAAAACTCCTGTGAAAAGAGCTGTGTTGTCAGAAAGAGCTGTGGGATGGCTCACTGAGTGCCTCCCCCTTCCTGGCTTGGGAGCTGCATGTCAGCTCAGGCCATTGCCCCTTGCTGTCTCTGACCTGCTGACATGGCTTCCTGGCTGACCCTGGATCTGCCTCATCTGTGGGGCTGGTGCGGTGGCCACATATCCCCTGGCCACCCCTGGTCTCAGCCCTGCACAACTCTCCTTTTTGTGGTCCGGTGGGTCTGTACCCCAGCTGGTGGGTGCATAGTCCTGCCAGCCTCCCTACCACCCTCAGCTCCTGCAGCAGCAGTGTCACTCCTGATGATATCCTAGACTTGTCAATGTCCTTTTCTACCCCAAAGTTAACCAGTGCTTCTGGTTTTATTTCAGCTATTTTCTACTTATAGATTGTGTCCTTCAGTTGTCCTTTTTAATCTACCTTCCAGAAGTCTTTAGGGATGATTTTTTTTTCAGAAGTTCTCGGTAAATTAGCATTTTGCACTACTTACAACAGTAGTAGGAGACTTTGTCAAGTTATTTTTTTTTCCATTTAGGGACACAAAGTAACAAAATATATTTGCATTAAAACCTTTTCCCCTCTAATTGGACACTGATGGTTGTCTAGAGACAAGCAAAACCACACATTTCCCAATTAATTTTGTTCAGAGTGGACACTGGCTTTCTGGATTTCTCCTGCACCACACTGGATGATTTATGATATTTTTAACCTCACTGATGACAATTTGCCTTTGGATGTTATGACTCTCAGCATATGTTAAATTCAGGTGTGATGAAGGCAAATATAAGTCTCAAGAATCTGAAATGTCTCTGTATTTCTAATGCTACAGCCTGGCAATGAGCACCATTCAAATCCCAAGGCATATTTCGGCATGAGGTAGGTCTCTTCTTTTCTAAGTCTTTATTTATTGATTCTGGTAATTTTTTCACAATGCTTAAATATTTTTTCTTTGTTTTCTAATGTTTCATCATCATCTATTACAGGGTTACTGCTCATTCTGTGGCAACCAAGTCACCACTAGCATTGATTTTGTCCTCTAGGGTACTACTCAGTAGCCTCAAGACTAGTCAGTACTTGAAGAAAGATCTAAGGACTGCAGGAAGTGATACTAACCAACTTTTCCAAAATAATTCAGCACAGAATTGATTACAGATCTATGACTTCTACACTGCTTTACATGTGAACAACTCAATTATGTAAATTATTCTCTTGAACACATCTATGAGCCAGCTTTTTTTGTTGTTTATTCAGTAAGTTATAAAAATTATTCGATATCTGTAAGTGCATTATTTTTTGAGACATGGCTATGACACAGCAGCATTTTGATACTGCAATCAACATGGAGTTCAGATAAATACCTTTCCTATCACTTCTTTTGGGAAGGAGGGAGGCTAGATGGAGGACGCAGGAGAAATCTCCAGAGTGAAAGAAATCTCCAGAGTGAAAGACATTTTTCCTTTTTCTTTTATTTGGCTTGTACCACAATATTATTTTAATCCACATGGGAGGTGAAGTTCTTTTAAGGTCACTATAAAGACACAGAGGAAGAAACAGTAGCACTGAAATTTAGGACCCAGTACTTAAGTGCTGCAATTGCATAGTTCATCCTTACTTATGGTTCAACGGTCATACAGGGATTGTAGGAAGATCTGAGAAATGTCATCTTGACATTTGCCAGTAACAATAAAACAAACATGTCAGAAATATGCCAGCACTTGGGTGAAAATATAATCCTTTTTACATTTACATCCTCAAAGGTGCAAAGGAAGTACAAAAGGAGCTAGGTGGTTGTCTTGGGTCAGGACCACCACCACATGGTCACAACCCCCCTCCCCCTCCTCCTGGTAAGATGGGAAAGGGTAAGAAAAAAATGGAACCTCGTGAGTTGCGATAACGACGGATTTTTAATAATACCACACAAGAAAACCAAAAGAAAAGAGAATATAACAATAAGACAAGGTATAAAATACAATGTAAACACTGATACAATGAATATCTCACCACCGAGGGCTTCACAAAAAACAGGGGCCTCAGGCTACCTTCCCCCTATATCCCCGGCATGATGTCAGCATGGTATCAAATATCCCTTTGGCTATGCCCACCTCCCAGCTTCTGTGAGGAATTAACCCTATCCCAGCTGGACCCAGGACAGTGGTCACATAGAACAGGTCACCTATTCATAGAGTCACAGAATCATGGAATCATAGAATCATAGAACAGATTGAGTTGGAAGGGAACATGGAGGTTATTTAGTCCAACTCAGCATGGCTTCCAGGAGGACCTGTTCCAGGACATTCCTAGGCATGGAGGTGAGGCTGACAAGTTGGGAGTTCCCAGGGTCCTCCTTTCTACCCTTCTTAAAAATGGGTGCGATGTTAGCCTTTTCCCAATCACCAGGGTCTTCGCCTGACTGCCATGACTTTTCAAATATCATGGAATTGGCTTGGCGGCTACATCAGCCAGTTCCTTCAGGACTCTTGGATGCATCTCATCTGGTCCCATGGACTTATGTACCTCCAGGTTTCTCAGGTGGTCACAAACATGATCTTCTCTTACAGTGGGAGGGGCTTTGCTCTCCCAGTCTGTATCTTCGGGCCCATCCCCTTGGGAGGTGTAGGAATAGAGGTTTCTAGTGAAGACTGAAGCAATAATGTTGTTAAGTACTTCAGCCTTCTCCTGATCTGCTGTTTCCAGCTTGGCAGCCTCACTCATCAGAGCAGTTACACTCTCTTTGAACTTTCTTTTCTGATTTACAGGCCTGTAGAAACCTTTCTTGCTATTCTCATCATCCCTGTTCAAGTTCAGATCCAGCTGTGCCTTGGCCTTCCTGACCCCATCCCTACACTACTGGGCAGTGTCCCTATACACTTCCCAGGATACCTGACCCTGTTCCCGCTGTTTATGCATTTTCTTTTTGCCCTTTAGTTTGAGCCACAGGTCATGACTCAGCCACACAGGTCTCTTGCCTATCTTACCAGGCTTCTTGCACCTGGGGATTGAGAGCTCTTGCACAATATGTAAGGCATCCTTAAAGATCTGCCAGCTGTGCCCTGTCCCCTTGTCCCTGAGGGCAGTTTCCCAGGGGATCAACTAATTCCTTGAAGAGCTGGAATTTTGCTTTCCCAAAGTTCAGGGTCCTCACTTTACTCTTCACTTGGCCCATGTCCCTCAGGACCGTGAACTCCACCAGTGCATGATCACTATATCCCAGGCAGCCTCCAACCTTGATGTCCCCAACTAGCTTGCTCATATTGATGATCACCAGGTCAAGTATCGCATCTCCCCTAGTAGGTGTGTCTATTACCTCACTTAAAAAGTTGTGTTCAATACACTCCAGGAGCCTACAGTTTGCTGTGCTCCTCCTCCAGCAGATGTCCAGGTGGTTGAAGTCCACCAGCAGGACAAGAGCCTGCGAGCGGGATGCCTCCTATAGTTGGAGTAGGAATACTTCGTCAATTGCCTCATCTTGATCAGGGGGCCTGTAATAGACTCCAACCACTAGGTTCCCTTTGTTGCCTTGGTCTCTCACTTTTAGCCACAGGCTTTCAACCTGCTCATGGCTATTCATCAGAAACAGCTCTTCACAATATCCATTTCTTGATGTAGAGGGTAATTCCTCCAGAATGCTCCCTTATAGGAAAATAGAGACAGTAAGAAAGAAAACTATACTGCCTACACACAAGCAAAATCAGTAATCTAAGGAAAAGTTAATCTAACAGAAAAATAAGAAAGAACTGCTAGTCTAGAAATATGTATGTCTGATAGTATAAAGGGCAGGGGGAGGAAATCAGACATACTGCTAAAAAGGCACATTCCTCTACAAATTTCCTTCAAGGAGTCCTATTGTAACAACACTGAGAAGCACCCCAGGTTTCAGTTCTGCACTATAATTTCCACGGCAGCTGCTACAGTGAAGAGCACAGGATGGGGCACTTGGACAGCGAGGCAGAAAAGGGCAAACACACAAGCTTTGTTTCTGTTGTCCCACAGGTTAAGGAGCATGTCCAGGCCTGAGTCATCTCTTCCTCTGCTCTCTCCTCCTCCATATTGTCTCTTATTTGTGCAGGCTGCTCCTTCTCTTAAATATAGCTTCTATCAGCATCTTCCTTGGCTTTTCAATTTTCTTCCCACTTCTTCTTACATTGCAGGTAAAATCCTACGTATCAGACATTAATACTTGGCTAACACCTTGCATCTCCTTCTCATGCTCCCCTCATTTGCTGGAAGTGCTCAATCTGTCCACAGAATAGCCTGCTTTTCCCTATCCCTTCAGGCCAGGTGTGTGCGACGTGAGCACAGATAACAGACTGGGCCCCTCCAGTGGCTACAGCTAGGCAGAGCTCCAATCTGGGATGAACTGGGATGGAGCTGAGTAGCAAGATGAGCATCCAGCTGTTGGAGTAGGGAACCTGTGGAAACGCACATGCAGATACTTCAAGGGGTGTCTGAGAGCTGCACAGAGGCTCCAAAATTCAGGATAGAGCAGGGTCCTGTGCTGCTCTAAGGCTCCAGCATCTCTGAAAGGATGACCCAAACCACAACCCACATCACTCACTACTGTGGCTCTTCCTCAGGAGATGTCTTGTTACTCTTACTAATTCCGAGACGTTGACTAGGCTGTAGCTGTTAAAATTAGCATACATCTGGGTATCGTTGCAGGTGGGAGGAAATGTTTCCCTTGTTTATTATTTTTCTTCACACAGTGAAGCATTGGACCACAAGAGTGACAGGAGATGAAGTGCATATCACAAGTCATACAGCAGTAAAACAGGAATGTGGGATCCTGTGCTTGGGGATTTAAAATTAGGTTGTACAGAGCACTACTTATACACTATGAAAAAAACCTTTGTACTGGCAGGTTCCTTGGTGTGCTCAACAGGATATACAACAAACTGGAAAAAAATCGAATAGGTTTAGCAAACCTATTAGTACATAAACAGTATCCTATTGCTGTTTGCTGTGCTTCATGTCATGAGGGAATTTGAAGAATTCCTTTCTATCAGAGGAAGACAAAAATCCAAAGATCATTATCTTTTATATTCTAAATTTCATGACAAAATACCCAGAGGAACAATAATTTCGTTAAAAGCTAACATCCTGAAGCAAACAAGTGAATTTGAAGCTTTAGCTTTGTGCGATGGAAAAGGAATAAGTAATTTATGAAACATTAAGCCCCAGTTAAAGCCAAGAGTCATACCCTCAACAGTTTTAAAGGAAAGACTGAGAGTGAGATTGTTATCCTAGGAGTCAATGGGTGAGCTCACACAAGCCTCAGCAAGGCCAAACTTTCACCCCGCTGGGATGCCAGCAAGACTTGCTTAGCAAGCCTGGCACTAAAGCAAATATTCTACATGCATTTTCCACAGCAGACTAGCTGCCATTAAGAACCTCTCAGCATTATGTTTCTGAGGCATTTTCTACTCAGAAAATAACTATGCCACTTCCTTACAGGAAACCACTGTGCCCATTAGGAGCACTTTAGCAATCTGCCATTAGTGCTTATCTTTGTACTTAATAGATGTTCACAGCATAGCTTCTTCATTTTTCTCTTCCTTCATGCCTGTCTCACATATATAACTGCTTTTGGGGAAAAAAAACCAACAACAACAAACAAACAAACTAAAACAAATAAAAAAACCCACAACACCAAAATCTTGTGTTTACTACGTTTAAGAACAATTTCCAGCACACAGCTGTAACTACTGGCATATTACTTGCTACTTAAAGCAAGGCATGAACTGCACCACCTGCCAGCTATGCTCTCTCCTGTGGTGAGTTTCATTAGCTCAGCAGGCTGTGTGGCATGGGCTGGTGTGGAAACTCACTGCTGCACTGCACAGTGATACATGGCACTTTGGCCGCAGGGCCCACGCCTACAACCACAGTGCCTGAAGATTTTCAGATTATTGTCTACAGAGGGACTGATCCAGTACTCTCTGCACGTGAATGAAAAACCCACAGACCGCCAACTCGTACATAGATTGTATGAGAAAAGTGTTGTAAAGAGTGAGTGATCAACTTCTGAATGCTAGAAAGAATATCACGAGCTTTCTGTAGTTGAAAGATACCAGTTTGACTTAATTCATTAGAATGTCAAATGGACACCCACATAAGAAAGAAAAGTTTAAATATGTGCTGAATAGAGGAAGGAATAGAGAAGGAAGAGCAGGCTTCTGAATTTTTTATTTAAAACGTTGGGCAGTCATGCACTTCACTGAGCAATTGTATTGCTCCTTTTAAATCAACACTCTTGATAAGAACTCACTATATTTACAATTGACCATTCAGTTCATTTGTATTTTTAATTCTCCCTTAAAGATCCAGTAAAATATAGCCAATGTGAATGACTTTAAAAGGACATCAACTGCCAGGATTTAGATCCTCTGAAGAAGAATTCAAATAGACCTTGACAAGCAGGACCTGACCTCTTAGGAGAGCAAGTAAGATTTGAGACAGACATAGGCAGGCTGGATAAAGGGGCTGACAGGAACCTCACGCAGTTCAACAAGGAGAAGTGCAAAGTCCTGCACCAGGAGAGGAAAAACCCCAAGCACCAGTACAGACTGGGGGCCACCCAGCTGGAAAGCAGCTTGGCAGAAAATACCCTGGGGGTCCTGGTGGACACCAAGTTCAATATGAGCCAGCAATGCAGCCTTACTGCAAAGAATGGGCTGCATTAGGAGAAGGTTTGCCAGCAGGTCAGGGGAGGTGATCCTTCCCTTCTACTCTGCACTGGTGAGGCCACGCCCAGAATACTGAATCCAGTGCTGGGGTTGCCTGTATGGAAAAGACATGGACGTACTGGAGAGACTCCAATGAAGGGCTACCAAGATGATGAAGGCACTGGAGCATCTCTCCTAGGAGGAAAGGCTGAGAGAGTTGATACTGATCAGCCTGGAGAAAAGAAGACTCAGGGGACCTCAGAAATGCATATGAACACCTGAAGGGAGGATGCAGAGAGGACCAAGCCAGGCTCTTTCTGTTGGTGCCCAGTTACACAAGAAGAGGCAATAGACACAAACTGAAACACAGGAAAGTTTCCTCTCCACATCAGGAAACACTTTTTTACTGTGAAGGTGAGTCAGCACCAGCACAGGTTACCCAAGGAGGTTAAGTCTCCATCCTTGGAGATGTTCAAAAGCCATCTGGACATGGTCCTGGGCAACTAGCTCTAGATGGCCCTGCTTAAGCAGGGATTTGGACCAAGTGACCTCCAGAGATCCATTCCAACCTCAACCATTCTTTGAGTCCTAACCAATTTGTATTGCTAGCCTCTGCACAGAATTACAATGGAAACTTTTTTTTTTCTGTCTTGAGGTTTTTGCAAGGAGTCTAGATACCATTTAAAAATACTTAAAGTTCTTAGTGCTCAAATAGCTATAATAAACTGGACAAACATTAAATAGACTAAACAGTTGAAGAACCAAATCAGGCACAAGTTCAGAAAATTTTGTCTCCAAAATGATCATATTTGTTGAATGACTACTTAACTACAATGAAGGAATAGTTTCATGTTTATAATATATTTGGCTACTAATTCTTACATTTTATATTAAGCATGAGAAGGGAGCAAGAGCCAGGAAACAGGCAATCTAAACATGAGGTTCAGGAAGGTCTAGACTGAAATAAATTAAAGGAAAAAGAGACATTTTTTAAAGAGTTCTTACTGAAGAGAAACAAAGTCACCTTAAAATGAGAGCTTCTCCACTTAAGTCATCCAGACTTCTCATAGCAAAGTTTCAGGGAGGGGCATGGGAATCTCGAGAGGCTTCAATTATCAAACATTGTCTTAATGGAAACTTTTATGCAGGCAGACATTAAGCCTCTCCTGTCTCTAATACATAACACTGATTATCCTATAAATAAGGGTTAGTAGCTAGGCAAAGCAAAAAGTTTTTATTCTGTTCTCTATTAGGTCAGAGAAATATGTTTTTCAAAAATTTTAACTTACACTTGTATTTATGGAGTAAACCATAACCTCCTACCCAGACAACAGATTAATAAATTAGGTATTTTCCATCTCCTAAACTCAAGAAAGGCATCTGTTTCTCTACTGCTTTGTTTCAGGAATTCTGACTGTAAATCAAGATCCCATCTGTCAGAATTTTGCTGCTCAGGATGCAAATAATAATTCAATATATCAAGAGAACAGTGTTATAAAGCTATTTTAGACTCAGAATAAAATTCTTTACCCCCTTTAGAAAAAGAACAAAATCTTCCTGAATGCTTCAGAATTATCTGACGCAGACACTGACAACCTGAAGACTGTAGAGGTTAATCATGTTTAACCAGGTGGCTGTAGTATGTGTAGATCTATTAACCACAGCTGCTAAAAGTTAAGAATTATTTTAAATAGGCATAACCCAGGTAAGCTGCAGAAACTTGCGTCCTTTCAACAAGAAAGGAAAAATGTCTCCTTTTTTGAATGGTATCATAATAGGGGCCCAGAAGTAAAACTACAGAAGTATACCAGGCCAGCTCTTCATCCAGAAGACTTTACTGTGATACAGCTGTACTGAACAATTTTATATCTCTAACTGTAAAAACATGCTTTGCACTTATAGTGGTAAAATAAAGGGCATTAATTATAATTTTATCTGTTCACTCAAACTGAAGTGTATTTGTACTTTGACAGGATTATAGATATTAAAGCATCACTGAAACTTGTTTTCACAGACTAATCCTTGCATTTACCCTGATTTTGCCTCATAGATATGGGAACAAGGATGGGATGAGGAATAAAGCAAAGTCTAGTTTCTATGATTAGTTAGAGTACCCTCAGCATTGTCTTCTCTCATTTGCAGTTGTACCTTGGCCCTTCCAGCCTCCTCTGGTCGCAAGAGATCACTAAAATACATCACTAAAATGCTTGACTGTCATCCTTTTTACCAAGAAATCTATTTACCATTAAGACAATGGCTGTGAGAGGGAGATATCATTACCCATACACATATAGGTATACATGAGACAAACGGGGAGAATTTCTTGGCACCTTATTCATCAGAGCAGAGTACAGCAGGTGATACATGTATTTCTGGTGCTATTATAAGTATACAAAGTGTGCAAGTGTCCGTGTAGAAACTGATAAGAACTTTTCATTTGTATTCACTGAAAATGACTGATCTGATACTGAAGTAAATTCCACGATTGTACTGTACGTGCAGAAACTGAAATCAAAATGCACATTTTGTACTTATAATTAATTTCTAAAATACCTTTTAGAACACTTTTACCCAATGATTCATTGTATTTAAAAAAAAGGTCTTGAGATTAATCCTATTACTGCACATTCAGCAAATTTAAAAAGCAATGTTGTGGATGATAGTCATGAAGTTAAATTCAGTTTTAAAGAAAATGAATGATTGTCCAGAAGTGCTATCTTCATAATAAAAGCTTTCTTTAAAAATCAGCTGAACATTAATTTTTTTTAATGCAGAAAAAGCACTACCATCCTTTATTTATAATCGAGAGGGGAGAAGAAATAAAGGATGAGCCAGATATTCACAGAGTCTTCCTTTTCAAAGACTTTCTTTTTATATTATTCAAAAATATAATTTCACTTTAGCTATGCCTCTGGAGGAGAGGAATTGCTTTAACGTATGCCTGTATCCTGCCAAGCCATAGCTGGCAGCAAAGGGATATGCTGCTCCACTCTGCTGCTGCCTTGCCAGTGACATGCTGCAGCGTGAGCACGCAGTATTTTCCTTGTCTGAATGAGAAGTGACAAAAAGGCTGTGGACTGTGTGATACTGTCCTCAATGATGCTACTGAATGGTTTGTGTTAGACAGCCAGAGTCTGCAGGACATTTTGCTCTGCTTTTGCTCTAATCGTTACCAAAGAAGAAAGACTTCAAGTTATTTCATGAGTGAATCATACCTGAAAGGTTATACTTCTGACATGGGGACATATCCCACTGTTCTCCATAGAACTCCTCATCATTTGCTTTTAAAAACTGTCATTTGAGGGAGGCTAAGCAGGCAAGGTTCTCAAATGTGGACAATTTCTTTGAGAGAGATAAGATTCACAGTGTTTGACTTGCTCATTGACCTTTCACTTGGATTTTGGCTACCATAAGCCTCGCATCACTATTTTTCACGTCAAGAACAGTAGATTAATCTACATGTAGTGACTACAAAATCATAGATTTGTTTAGGTTGGAAAAGAACTTTAAGGTCATCAAGTCCAACCATAAACCTAACACTGCCGAGTCCACTAAACCTAGAGCACCAAGTCTACATATCTTTTAAATACCTCTAGGGATGGTAACTCAACAACTTCCCTGGGCAACCTGCTTGACAACTGTTTCAGTGAAGAATTTTTTCCTGATATTCAATTGCTCCCAGTGGTGCAACTTAAAGCTATTTCCTCTTGTTCTATTACTTGTTACTTGGGAAGAGAGACCAACACCCACCTTGCTACAGCATCCTTTCAGGTGGTTGTAGAGAGCTATGAGGTCTTCCCTCAGCCTCCTTTTCTCCCTCATGTAGGACACCTATTGGACTTTCATATTCTTCAGCTTCTTTCTCTCTCAACTGAGAGACCCTAACAATTCCTTTCTGTTACAAAACAAGAACATCTTCCTCCCCTCTGGCCCTTCACCAAAACCAAAGCTTTCCTTTGTAGGCGACACTGAAACCCACTGCTGGCATTGGTGGGATTCCCAGGTTGCTCATGGAGGCCATGCTGCCATGGGGGGCAGTAGAATTCTGAAAGTCAGAGAGCAGCAGCAGTTGCAGCAAGCCATATCTGGGCTGAAAAGGAAATGTAATATCTATGCTTTGCATTATGCAGGGTACCAAAACCACATCTGTAATCCTATTAAACCAAATGTAAAACTTGACGAAGATACAAATCTCTTAAAAGGAAGGTATTGCCTTTGACTGTAACTGCTACACTCATAGCAAATAGTCTATTTGTATGTCTAACAGGCTAGGTCATCAGGTGGCACAAGTCAACATTACGGTCTTTTTATCAGTAGAGCAATGTTGGTCTGCATTGTCAGAGGATTTGACCTTTCTGCTTCTTTCATCAGTTCAACTGTTTCTTAGGAGAGTATTTGGAGGGGGCACCTGGTGCATGACTTCTTTTGGTCTCGGGTACACTATGACTGGAAGGGACAGATCTGACAGTGAGTAGAACCCTTTTACAAGGTTAGAAAATCACACCTGGACTCACTTTGTGTCCTGGTTCTGGATTACTCGGGTGCATTTCCAGTGCTGTTTTATGATACTGTACTTTTTTGTAAGTGCTCAGATATAATTTTAACTGTGACTGCATAAGCTCCTAAGATACATAGAAGGATAAATTACCCATATGTTTTTTTCTTATCATTCACTGTTTGATTCTGTCCAACTCTGGTTGCTGTGCAACTACTGTATGCATTTTCCAGTAAATCTAGCCTTGCAATATGAACAGTTAGATGCTACCATAACTACATGCATTTCTGGATGTGAATAGTGAAAAAAAAGGTTATGAAAAGAAAAATGCTCCATAAATTTCTGAGAGATCAAAAGAAATAATATTTCATCTTATCCAGAAATTACAGAATGCAATACATTCATGCACAGGATAAAGTTACCTTTTTTTTTTAATAGAAGTGTATCATAAAGAATAGCACATTAAATATGCTTAATATGTGTGTTCTTTATTACTTCAAAGAATCATTCAGTTGAGTCACTGCTGAGTCAAAGCATAACCATTAACTGTAACAATACAAAAGTATTCAAGCAGGTCATATCTAGGACAACAACTAATGGATGCAAAAAGAACCTCTGCCCCAAAGAACTCAAAAGATGTGCTTCTTTTCACTATTCTGATGAGCAAAATTTCCAGTTATTCCACAGATCTGCTCGTCTGAGAACTGCTTAGACTGCAAAAATGGTCATGGAATTAGAATATTACACAGGAATGTAATTACAAGGTATTAGCTCAGCTGAAAGGAGGAAAAGAGTATAACACTTATAAGGGATGTCTCGTGGCAATTAATTACTTTGCATGTGGAACACAGTCCCAAGGAAAATGGTAGAAAATTAAACAAAACATAATACTGGACAACATACTGTGCAGAGTCAGGTATGGCACAGGTTCAAAAGCAAAAAGGAACACTCTGATGTTGCAGGTCATGCCCATCTCTGGAGCCTCTGACTTTTTTATTGTACTAGATTTCAATTCAACAAAAATAGGCCATGAACATTAGCCAGTAAATTCAAAGTACTACAATTACACAGAGGCAGACTGTGGGGCTTCTCTGGACTCTTTCCAAAAGAAAGGTATCAACATTGTAGTGAAATTACAAATCCTTAAGTATGACTCACCTTAAAACTAAATGATGACATCTAGAAGAGTCTCTTAACTGTGTATAGTGATAAGTTGTGCAACTAACATGTTGCTTAAAGAAAGCTAAGGATTTCAGTAGGATAGCTTGAAGCTCTGAGACTGTACTACAATGTCAAGGCATGATCACTTCTTGGGTCTGTCAGATCATTGTTCTTGAGGAAGTAAGATGCAAGAGAACAAGGATTCTCATGTCAAAACCTTTCACCAGGTTTTTCTGTTTACTTTTAAACCTCAGATGATAAAGGTATTTAAGAAATTAAAGACTGTCCTTTTTTAATGTTGAAAGAACAGTAATATGACAATTAACTCATTAGTATTATATATATTATCTTTGTCATGACTCTTAAGATATTTTCATATGCATTTCATACCATAGATAAAAGTACCTTTCTAAACCCTTCTTTTTCTGTAACAGAAGGCATAAAAAAATTCAGCAAAAAGTAAGGGACTGCTATTCCCAGACCTGTCTGTGAGGGATTAGAACTTCTGTAAATTACAGATGGAGATAGAGAAGCAAAGAATTATTAAAAGGAGGTGTTTAGACCCACAGGCATGCACACCCTGCACAGGTTACAGGTTCTGCCAGTCTGACTGCAGTTCTCTCATGACATCTACGGAGTATATGTGCCAGATTTGGGTGACAGAAGAGCAAGAAATTTTTTAAAAACCCAACAACACAATGATGTACAGGAAAAAAATTATTGCATGGTAACTCAAATAAAATTCCCTAAAAACTCTCATGCCTTGACGCCTACATATATACTTGTTATACAGTGTCTCTATACAGAAGACTATGTAATGTATTTCACAGTCGATAAAATTTGTCTTTAGCAACCAGAAGCAGATTAATTTCATACCATTTGTAACGTGAAAACATGATGAACAAAGAAAAACAACAAAGGCAAACTTTGTGCAATGACTGTGTAGCAAAGAAACCAAGAGGGCCATAGAACTTTTTAATTTTACAGATGCCATAATTAATTTAGGAAGCTCTTCAAGCTACATTTTTAAATTTAGCTACATACACATATGACGAAGTGGGACACTACTACAGGCTGTTATTTTTGTCAAGGCCTCCACTGACACTGGTTGCCATCTAGCAATTTTATTAACATTAATAAGGATCATCAATTTGGAAGTACGCTAATAGCAAATTAGCCCACTCAGATGCATTTATTGCTGTAACCAAATGCAGTCTTTAGTAGTATCAGCAGATGTAATATTTATTATACAAGAAATGAAACTACAGTAAGCATGAAGTCATTAGGCTGCATTAAAATTAGAAATGAGCATTTAGCAGCCTAAATGTCTAGCTGACAGACTTTGGTTTGGCTCTTTAGAAAGGTTTTTTTAACAAGACTTTATCATATTTTTTGATTCAAAGCCTTGGCCAGATTTTACATCTTGGAGATGATCTGAAAAGCAGGTAGAAATAAGGACAGCAATATTTATGTTATAATTTTTAGGCTTTACTCAAGGATAGAATCTATTCTCATGGATGTCACTGAGAGATAGGCCCAGTCCCATGACCTACTAACTATATGTTGTGAAATCATTGCTGTCACCTTTCAGCCTACACAAGATTTTCAACTGTCCACCTAAGGTTTAAACTGGTAAAATAACTTGGTAGTAACTAACACTGTACCCATACCTCCCAGTTAAAGTTTTGGTTCAGATCTCATGTTTGCAAAGCACTGTGGTTTAAATTACTTCTACATATTTTACTGAATTCTCACTAAAATATCAAAAGGAGTATGATATACTAGATAATGTTTTATTTAACTAATAGCTGATTAAACAAACAGTGCTACTTAGTAATGAGTAATGAGGGTGTTGTCTGGGGCTGTCACAGGCCTGCATTCCATTTCCGGCTTTGCTGGGGGGCAACTTCAGTGGCTTCTCTGGGCATGGGCAATTTGCCCTGGCTTGCTCATCTAGGAAACTGATTTTGCAAAGCCACGTTTGAGATACGCTGATGGAAGCCCCATATAAGAGGAGAAAAATTGTATCAATCTGCTAATATCTTTCTTACTGCTTTGGAAATTTTCTCAATATGTATTTAATCAGAAATAGCTCCGTACCCTTCACAGAACCACAGAATCAAAGAATGTTAG
>VZTO01012472.1:7682-25060 GCA_013400615.1 Syrrhaptes paradoxus
TGGCCCTGCTGGACTCCATGAGGTTTGTGCAGGTCCAACTCTCAAGCCTGTCAAGTTCCCTCTGGATGGCATCCCTTCTGTCAAGCATGTCGTCCACACCACACAGCTTGGTGTTATCAGCAAACTTGCTGAGAGTGCACTCTATGCCACTGTCCATGTCTCCCACAAAGATGTTAAATTACACTGGTCCCAATGCCAACCCCTGAGGAATGCCACTCACCACTGGCCTCCACTTGGACATTGGGCCACTAACTGCAACTCTTTGAGTACGACCATCCAGCCAATTGCTTATCCACCGAGTGGTCCTTCTGTCTAATCTTTGTCTCTCCAATTTAGAGACAAGGATGTCAGGTGGGACAGTGTCAAAGGCTTTGCACAAGTCCAGGTAGTTGACATCAGTTGGTCTTTCCTTATCGACCAACACTATAATCCCATAGTAGAAGGTTGCTAAATTCATCAGGCACAATTTGCCATTAGTGAAGCCACGTTGGCTGTCACCAATCACCTCCTTATTTTCCATTTGCTTTAGTACAACTTCAAGGAGGACCTAGTCCGTGATCTTGCCAGGCACAGAGGTGAGACTTACTAGCTTGTAGTTCCCCAGATCTTCTTTTTTACTCTTCTTGAAAATGGGGGTTATGCTTCCCCTTTTCCAGTCAGTGGGAACTTCACTGGACTGCCATGACTTCTCAAATATGATGGATAGTAGCTTAGCAACTTCATCCGCCAGTTGCCTCCAGACCCATAGATGCATCTCATCAAGTCCCATGGACTTGTGCTCCTTCAAGATGTTTAGATGGTCTCAAAACTGATCTTCTCCTATAGTGGGCAGTTCTTCATTCTCCCAGTCCCTGCCTATGCCTTCTGTGTCTTGGGTGGTGTAGCTTGAGCACTTGTCAGTGAGGACTGAGACAAAGAACTTGTTGACTACCTTATCCTTCTTCATATCCTAGGAAACCAGGTCACTCGTTTCCTTACAGAGAGGGCCCACATTTTCCCTACTCTTTTTTTATCACTGGTGAATCTACAGAAGCTTTTCTTGTTGCCCTTGCCATCCTTGGTCAGATTGAATTGTGTCAGGGCTTTAGCTTTCCTAACCTGATCTATGGTGGCTCGGACAGTTTCTCTATATTCCTCCCAGTCTACCTGCCATACTGTGTGAAAAATTTCAGTGACCATGGTGGGGTTTGTAAGAGGGTTAAGTCATTAATATGTGTGAAAAAGTATACACTTAGGCTATAGACAGTTTATCAGTAAAGACAAACAAAGGCATAACTGCCTCACAGTTTAACCTTAAATTTCAAAGTTTGAAAGAATGACAAATGAGCAGGTGACCACCATGTTTATGGTGCCTAGGGACATGGTTTAGTGAGTTAGGTGGTGTTGGGTTGACAGTTGGACTTGATGATCCTTGAGGTCTTTTCCAACCTTAATGATTCTATGATTCTATGTTTCTACAGAATGGCCAGATTATTATGGCACAAATCTGAGATATTCAGGTTCTGAGAATGCAGTGCAATGCAGTCTTTACAGGCTACCTATACTCTGCATAATTAGGACCAATTGCAATTACAAGATTTGGGGTGGACTGTTTACAGAAGAACACAAATCTTATTTTCACTGGACCTCAGGAAAGTTCTGATGTTCACTGACTGGACAAAGTGGTAAGACACAGGCCACCTGTCTGGAGATCACTGAGACTGTATTGAACCAGTAGCACCAGATATCAGTAGTTAATACAAATATATACACACCTACTTTGTATGTATGTAAAAATTTACAGTACATACTACATATAATATATACACATGTATTGTGTATATATTGTGTCACTATATTTCATATACTCATATACTATACACATATGGGAACAGTGTTTCCCCTTGAAAAATTTAGGCACTATGTGTATGCAGAACAAATACTAAATATCAGTTCAGCACAATTGTGTAACATCTACATGAATAAGGAAATGCAGCAGACTGTGCTACAAGCAAAGCCATGAAGCCATGACTGTCAAACTTTTGAGAAAGAGTTTGACATCACTATTAGAAGTCTCCTAAGACAGAGAAGTAGTAAGAAAGTTCTTGCAAGTGTGCCAATGTAACCTGACAAACACAGGTTTGTAGTTCAAGAAAGGAATAGGGACTAGAAGAATATTCAGTAGACAGTCAGATTCAGGAAAAATGGAGTGCAGCTACAGAACTGGGAAGGAAATGTTCCTGGAGGTTTTGTGTTGAATTAGCCCTGGCACTGGAGAGGTAGGTCACCAACATGAAAGTTATTTGAGCATGGGAGAGCAAAACTAGCAGTGACTGTGAATATGCCCTAGGACTCCACGTAGTCTAAGACTGATAAGCTGATTTTAGTTTAGAAATCAGCTTTAGGACATGAATAATAAGGCAGCAGCATTTTTAGAATAAGAAAATACCTTTGGTCAGTTTAGACAGATCATCTGTCTATTTAATGCTTTATTTAAAACTTTATCCTCTTCAAGTTATTACTGCCAATTAGTGTCAATTAACATGAATTTAATCAGGCTCCTTCTGCTCTCACTACAATGCTGTAAAAGCTAGTAATTTCAGTGTGATTTATATCAGCATAAATGAGACAAGAATTAGCCTTAATAGGTGTGCACATTTAAGTGTATATTCTAATACCATAGTTCATAATGTACACCAACACAGGTAACAAAATTCCTATAGGACACATTTGTGATCATAAACTAGTCTTTTACTTTAAGTTAGTCCAAACGATTAGCTTTTCAGGCTGAATCTTGCTTGTACCTCTAAAGAGGGTAATACTGTACAGTAGCTGAATATAGAATTGCATTAGTAATTCTGAAAGCAACTTAGTTCGGTTAAACTATCCAATGAGGTCTCATAAAATAAAATAATAAAAAAATCAGCGAGGATATTACAATAGTAGTGGTGGCATGGCAAGGATCACCTGACTGTGATTTGGAAGACAAGATGCTTACAAAGTAGCTAATCTAGTAATCTAAAATTTTTATACTGGAGCGTTAAAATAAAAAAATCATTAGAAAAACTTCGGTAACACCAATAATCTGCTTTCAGTGCAAATATATTTACTTCACAAACCTAAAAGGGGGTGTAAAAACAAAAGCCTTTTGTTTTAAATCCCTATTTTAGGAAATCTCTGTTTGGTTAAAATTCTTCTTTGTATTTTTCATGTGGTCCTCTACATGACAGTCTCTTTCAGAGGAAATCATGGTGTTCAGTCCATATTTTTGACTGAATTAAAAAAAATGTTGTAGAATAAAGAACTGTCAAGATTCACTAATTCTTGGATTAATCCTGGGCTACAAAGGAGACTAAGTGAGTTTTAAAACGACCACCTTTCTTTCCTCTCAGGAAAGATAATTGAGGAGTTGGGAGAAATAAGAAGTTTTAGAATAAATAAATAAATTTTTAAAAACTGGATTCCTTCCATCAGTCTTCCTTAAGAAAATACATAACAAATTGAAGAAAATGTGTTAGAAAGATTCTGGAGAAATTTCTGTCTTGATGGCACTAGAAATTAGTGGAAAACGAAAATGTTTCAAATGGTTTCACTGAAGCTATATTTCAGGCATTTAACACCCCTTCTTCAGGGACTAGGTTGACCAAAGAGATTTATCTCTAACAGTTAAAGCATAAAAATTTCAAAGATAAATGTACCTTATTCACTGACAGTAATACTAGTCCTAGCTACATTTACCAAATTTTACAAAGAGCTCAACTCCTATTTACAAAAAATACATGAAATAGCCAGATGCCCAGAATTACCTAGTATTCATCAATTTTTTTTTGGCTGCCATACTCAAATATTTGACAGCGAGCTAAATTCTATTCTTGGCTGCATAAATCTACGAAGAAAGTAAATTAATTTAAATTTACACAGCTGTAACAGAGCAAAGAAAAACAAGATTACAGCCTTTCAAAGAAAGAATGAAATTGAATACAGTCTGAGACAGCCATCTGAAGAGCACATCAAAGGAAGGGGTTGTTTAGCAACAGTAATGGGGAAAGTATTAGGTAGTTAAAAAAAGCCTAGACTGTCTAAAGAACTGGCTAAGTTACAAAAACATGGTAGACACTTTAATGAATGTTCATGGTCTAGCTTCACATTATTAGGTGTTGCTAAGTGATTTTCTCTTTGTTCCATTGTGAATTGAAAAGGACAAAATATTTAAAGTGCTCATTGATTTACTGATAGTTTAGCATTAATCAAGCTGTCCCATATGCAATAAGCTAAGCAGTCTCCATCTGGGTCAGCAACAGAAACAAAAATATGAAAAAGAATACCAGAGAAAGACCATTCCAGTGGTGTTAACAGAAATTACTGAGGCTCTCAGGGGTGTATTCTTGAAGACTTCTGAAGATCCTCCTGTTTGGTTGCCACAATAACCTATGTCAGACCCCTTATTTTTTTTTTAAATATAGTATTTCTCCAGTCTCAAGTTTTAGTTGTCTGCTATGTGCTGCTTCAATCTACCTCTTTTCTAGAGACAAATATTCTTAACTAGTATTGGAGTTTTTTTATTTTATTAGGCTATTTTATTGAGATGTTTGCTTTGTTAGGAACTCACCTTCAGGGATCATAAAAATAACTACATCAAGTACTGCTGCTTTATTACTTTTCTCAGTTTTTCTTCACTAGACTAAATGCAAAACTCATTACTAAATGCAAAATCCTATTACATTTTAAGAAGATTAAAATATAATGGTCCTTTCAAACTATTTGTTGATCAATTCACTCTTCTGTTAGGATTGGTCACTTCAGTGTTTGCAATGCAACAGGATAAGCATTTAACTCTCTAATCTCCTATCTAAGATACACGCATAAAAATGTTAAATAAAATATCATCAAGTATTAGTGTTTCTTTTTTTCTTTTATTCCAAAAATGGACATCAAGCATTTTCTTAGTAATTCATATAATTCACCCCAAACAGCCCAACACGCTCCGAAATAAGTTCTTGGAATAGTGGGGAAGAATAAAAAACCTGTCAGTCTTTGCCTTGAGTCTTGAACAGGCATGAGCATGACAATAAAACTTCTAAGTGGAAACTTATTTATTGTCTTCATTCTGTGTGGTCTTGGCAGCTGCACAGCTTAGGAAGGTTTCATAAAGCAGAGTAATAAGAATATTTCTGGAATTTGGTTGATAGCATTATTAACAAGCTTACTAGGTCTGTTTTCTCTACCCACTGCCAAATCAATCCATACTAGAGTTGTAACTGTAACCAATTTATTTCAGTTAACATATAATCCTGAATGAATCAGAACAGCACAGCCCTTTAAATTCCTGATTATATATATTTACATTTATTTAAATAAACATAGATGTAGCCCATATTTTCACTGTGTTAAAGTGGGGGAAGACACTGAGTGCTGAGTGATGTACATGAGCCCTGCTCACAGATTGATATGGTTGGTTTAGAAAGCCTAGTGTTTCTTCTTTTATGGTCTCTGATTCTCACATCCTTTTTTATTAAGTATGCAGCTCTGTCAAACCTATGGCATGTAACTCAGGTAGACAGGTTATAAAAATCACAGGGTGAAATCAGGACTTCTTGGCTATCTGAATACAACAAATATGGGAACTGCCTGTTCTAGCTTACGTGCACATTGGTCTGCCTTACAGAATGTTACTGAATTGGATAAACACCACCACTACATCTCAGAGGATATCATGGTCTACTACCAAAGCAGTTTCTAATAGAAAAAATACCCTGAGTTCTATCATTCTTATAAGACACTCTTATAAACGTGTATCTTAGATTACAGTTATATTAAAATAAAACAAAATCCAAGTTTACTCTCTGCACCCAGCTTATGAAAGTGTTTGCTTTGCTTTTGGTATTTACATATATTCTATTCTCCTTGTTTCTGTGATAAAACTTTTATAGCCAATAAATTATAAATCACATTTATGTATAATTTATTATTTTAAATACATATTTTATCTTTCAGCTTTTTAAACAAGGAACTATTTTAACTTTGTTCCTTTAAGGTCTCAGTAGTTTGAAAAATTCATGAATAAAGCATGTGTCATGCTGCATTTACATTTTTATAGTGTTCTGTAACAGTATAGATTTTGTTTTCTAGACATACACTTTTAGGTCAACATGATTGTCTTAAGAATAAACCTTACAGAAATCTCTGGGACTTCATAAACATGCTTTTTCATTATTTCCCAACATCTTGGACACCTCCCTAACATACTCGTCGTTCTTCCGTCAGAAAATTATAATGCTTTCTAGATGCACATACACATCTATGCCAGCACCTGTCAAATATCTCCTGTACGGATTTCTATATCAGAGTCAAGCAGGATTTAGCTATTTTGGAACACATAAGTCTTAATTTTACTACAGAATAATTCAGAGGTTTTCTTGAGATGGTTTAATTTATCAAATAGTTTTATTTCATCCCTGCAGTTAAAAGGCCACAGTATGATTTCAGTCATCACAATATGAAAAACATTTCTTTATTTCAGAATTATCTAGACATTTTAGATTATAATTTTATTATATTGTCTTACATGTTCCAAAGACCTCTCAAAGCAAAATGCTCTATTGAAATTAATCTGCCCTGGGAAAGATAACATATAACTTTTTTTCAAAAAAAGCCCTGCAGACACTGGTTTGATTCAAATTCTTTTAGGCTTTCCTAAGAGTACAGTGTTGTTCAGGTTAACCTGGAACTTAGCTATGGCTTTTTCTCAGGACTGAAGTTTTTCCTCCATGAAATTTAATCTTGTAAACAGTCTTCTTACGTTTTTATCTTTTTTTTTTCCTAAAATTTGCAAGTGTAGACAGAATAAAAAACGTATTCTGCAGAAAATTACAAGTTTATGGAAAACTGTGCTAGTAACATAGAGAGACAGACAGAGATGAGGCAATAATTTACTATTAATTACAAGAAATACACAACCTTTACACTGATATATTTGCCAATACTCTACAAGAAGGCAAGTACTGTATCTTCCTCTAACAAATTACATCTAAACAATAAATAGCAGGAAGGTTTGAGTAAAAAGAGGGCAAGAATGAATGGAATGGATCATATTACAAGTATAGAATAAATTTTGGAGAGGACATCAAGTTTTTTTTATACTTCTCCCATGTAATTAGGGATCTCTCATTTCCACAGATACATCTTACTCTGTCTTTGCAAAAGAAAAATAAAAACATATTTTATAAACTTTTTTCCTACAGAGAAGCTTACACATGTTTGTCAAACCATTGCTAAGATAATACACGTTTTCTCATATTTGATAGCTGAAGCATCAAATGACTAACACAATCCATTTTGATGAGTCACTGCACAATGTGTGAGCTGGCAAATGTGAAAACATTCCCAGAAGTAAAATTGCATTCTCAGGGGGAAGTGTTTTGCGGCTAATTAGTATAGAAGCTTTCCGAAAAAGAGACAGTGACTAATAGCAAAATTGTTCTGGTGTGTCATTGCATGCAGCAAATAAGCAGAAATACTTCAGAATTTCTAAGATTCACAGCTGGGCAACAGAGATATTGGTACTAGGTTCTATATTTTCTCCAAGCTCTGGTTCTGGAATCAACAATTTTCTTCATATTTGTAGTGGGTTAAGCAGAAGGGAGCTAATTTTTTTTTTTTTTCCTTTTCTCCCTTCTCTTCATAAATAGCTAGCAAGAAGCTATGTTTTGAATTCCTGCTCAGGAGAAAAGCTGATACGACAAGAATGTTTATAGTTATTGCTAGGATACCTTCAAGGACAAATACATTCGGTCTCTCTTCTCCCCATAGACAGAGGGAGGGGGGAAGAGACAGTCCGGCTTCTAGCTTGGGATTTGCTTTTAGGTCAAGATTGAAAAGCAGACTGACCAATTATTCCATCCCATGCACGTCATACCCAGTATATAGGTGAGAACCCTTCCGGGAGAGCTGGCTTTTTCACTTCCCTTGGGCTCCCTGCATTCGCTCTCCCAAGGCCTTGTTTTTCTTTCCCCCCCCCCGGACGCCATTAGCTCTCGGCCCGGGACGCTTGTTATCTCCGATCTCCGTTCCGTGAGTGCCTCCGGGATCCTCCCTCTCCAGGGAGATCATTAGCTGGTTTTTTTTTCCCTGATTCGGTCAGCTCTCGGCCTGGGACGCTTGGGCTGTTATCTCCGTTCCGTGAGTGCCTCCGGGAGCGGCGCACCCCCCCCCCCCCCCTCCTTCCCTCCCCCTTTTGGGGTAATCGTGAGTGCGGTTTCTGGGGATCATTAGCTGGCAACAGCTAATGAACAGCTGGGGGGGACAGTATTGTTGGGTTTCTGGGGATTGTTAGCTGGCAACAGCTAATGAACAGCTGGGGGGGGGCAGTATCATTGTGTATCACCCATTCCCTCCATCCTCCGGGGTTATTGGCCGGGAGTGGGCTGGGCCTTTGATCATCAGGTGGGGAGGGGCAGAATTACTGTGTATCACATTGCATATTTGTATATAGTATTATTTCCAATATTATTGTAGTTTAGTCATTAAATTGTCTTTATCTCAACCCACAAGTCCTCTTTGACATTTATCTCTTTAATTCTCTCCCCTATCATTGGGTGGGGGCAGGGACTGTGTGAGCGGGTGTGTGTGGTTTGGCCCCCCAGCCAAGGGCCAACCCGCCACAATATTCTGGCACTGTGCTACCTTTGGAACCTACTGCAGGGTTGTTTTTTTTTCCTGTCCTTCTCTTCCCTTTTATGGGAGGATTACTCTCTGGTGTGAACAGAGCTCTCAAGAAGATCATCTGTATCCTTCAGCTCCTCATTCTTCAATGTCTTTCCCCTGTGGTCAGAAATGAGACTGGTGCCCTCTGTTTTTCCCCACTTTTCTTTCCTTCTCACTTTCCTTCCTAGCTAGTGGAAAAAAATATAGAAAAGTTCACTGAGGATGCAACCTTTGAAAGGAAAGTAGGTTGGAGTAGAATTTGCCCATTATTAAATTATTCAGAGAATCCACCTATTCCTAAATACAAAAGGCCATCACAGTTGTAGGGGGAAAAAATGCAGCTTGCACGTCAAGCCATGAAAGCAACTGTTGAGGTTTCCTTTTCAGTCTTGTCACCTGGAAGAGAAAATGATTCCCTTTATTTTACTGAACAGACAGGAGGCAAACAGCACATGCCATTGCTGACTGAACTGCAAAATCAAAATTGACAAATCCGGGAGGAGGAAGGCACTATTATAAAGCCAGGCACGACTGCTAATGCTACCTTGACTTCCTCAGCTTATACCTGCTGCTGCTGCTCAACAGCCCCTGAGGGCCAAGTGACATTACTCTGGATTCTAAGACAAGTCAAGAAGGGGAATGAGAATTTTGTCATTAAAAAAAACCAAAACCAAAACCAAAACCAACATCCAGAAGAATGAGACTGACTGATACAGAAGACTAGCCACCATTGTTGTTTTTGTGTTGCAATAAAGAAGCAGAGGAAAGGGACTGTGTTAAAACTCGGAATGCTTCTTGAAAATAGCAACAACACTATTCATGACAGTTAAATGGAGAATGAAAGATGTGAACGGAAAGTTGAGGTCAGGGTTGAAAAAACCAGAAGTTAAATATAACAGTGGTCCCTGACGTTTTTCCTTTTTAATTTGTCAGAAAAATAATAATAGTTATTATTATTTAAGGAAGTTGACTTATTCTCTGCACAGAAATAAAACAAAGACTGCAAACTTAAATCCTTTTCCAATTCCTCTTAAAGCATTGCAATGTCACTAATTCTAAAGGGCACTTTGTGGACTTATTCTGTGGTGCTAAGTATATATATGTATGCATATATATACGTAAATACTTATTCATGTATATATGACTGCATGTGCATGGGTGCACATACATGTATAACAAAAGAATCTATTAATTACAGCAGTTCTCATTTCAGAATGGAAAGACTGCTTTAAGAAATCTGGACATTTTAAGAAAAAAAGAAGAAGTAGTATATCATAATTCATGTCTTTAATCCTTATTCTTCTTAGTATATCATAATTCATGTCTTTGATCCTTATTCTTCATTGTCATGGAGTGGTTTGATTTGAGGAAGAGGAAATACTTCTTGAAAGTTTAATAGTATGTTTATACAACTATCTTAAATTTCTTTTGCTCTGCCTGGGTTGGCTTTAGAGTGAAAATTCAAGCTGGCCTTCTAACTGTAACTTGCAATATATCACTGTGAAACAGAAGCACACCCATGCAAGTTAAGATTGGCATGTTTAGGCTTCATTTGTCTCTCAAGGGTTTGAGGAACAGACCTGAAGCATTAATATTCCAGCTGTGAATGTGCAAAGCTCAGTTTTTGCTCATCTCACAAAATTAACCCAGTAACTTTAAAGCAGAGTCCAAAACTAAAAATTTTCATGTAGCTTCGGGTCCTTGTAGCTCTGTCAATACTCACTAGTACAGGAAGCACTACTCAGTTTGCAGAAGCTTACACTGAACCTCTTTTTTGCAATTAACAAATTGAAAAGAGAAGTTGGTTTTACAAAATATCAAAACTCTACAAATACAACAACTGGAAAAGTTAAAGATGTCATGGAATTGAACTATTAGAGCAAAACACATATTACAGTGGAAGTTATCTGACATTTCAGAGGAGGATTTGAGCCTAGATGCAAAGTTAAGTACCTATTTCAGGCGTATTGCCTTCTTTCTATCAACGCTGAGGTTGACGTCTCACATTTTTGGCATAAGGGCAATATATTTCTTAAGTCTTGTGAGAGATATCTAACAGAGAGGACACCAAATGTCAAATCATACATTAACTCTATAATGGAGAAGGGATCCATAATATAGTCCGTAGCTGAGGAATGCATCTTTCATTGGCTTGTGTCTTTCCAGCACAAAACCTAATCTCAAGGTATTTCCAGTGCTTTGGATTATTCCCTCACAACAAATCCCAGTTGCTGTGAATTTGTATTTAATCTTCTAAATTAAAGGGAACTTAGTAAGCAGAGAGCAATTTTATCATGTCTCTCCCTTTCCAATTGTGTGTTAAAGGAGTGGTTCATGTGCCTGTATCTTTAAAGTGAATTTTTTTCCTGCATAAAATTCAGCACTGTCTGTTGTCTACTTGGTTAAATTAAGAAATGAAGAACAACATCCAAAAAACTCCTCTGCCTTTAAAAAATACAAAAGCACTAGGACATCATTTTTATCCAGGTATTCCTGGTTTGCAAAAACTGGAGAAAAAAGCATGGATTTGTGACATGAAAATTGGTTTCTGTAAGTGAACTGTAAGAAGTTTATGAGTTCTTAGTTGTCTCCAGTCTCTAAGACCTTCTACATACTGAAATTTAATTTGGTAACAGAGAATAGATTTTGGGACTTTTTTGTTTGTTTTTCCATTTAAATTGAAGCTGTACAGGTAGGTAAATCTGGGTCTTCCTGGACTTTGTTTTTTTTAGGTGTACTTTGAAATGGGGTGCCAGAGGGTTTTTACACTTTCTTTCTAGATTTGGGTAGCTTTCAGAGGAAAGTGGCTGCTTTCCACTGGCAGCCTGTTTCAGTACTACCACTATCAAATAAAAAATTGATGAGTTATAGAAATTGAAAGCATTCATATGACAGCAGTTGGGGTCCTCGAAGGTTACACAAATGTAGGGATGAAGAAGCAGAAGGCATACGGGAGTCCTTTCTGCTTTCATTCTTTTCCTTGACTGAGAGTTGATTTTTTGAACAGGAGAAAAAGGACTGAAAGGTGAGAATGGAGAAATTGTTATGGCAGGAAAATAAGATGCTATGTATAATTTTTATGCCATTATTCTGTGATTAGCATAGGTGGGGTTGTAGCTGTTATTCCTATTTTCAATTTATTCACATAGAAGTTAGGATAGAAAATGATACTGTCTCTCTACTGTTTACCATGGTTTTATGTTCATGACATTTCATGTAAATTACACTTTTTTAAATTGATATTAACATTGTCTGTAGTATAGTCTGGCATTACTATAGACAATGTTAATATAAATTAAAAAATTAAAAACCAGACCCAGACTCACAAATGCAAATAAGAAGGCTCCTGATGATCATAATTAAACAAGTTAATTTCCAGAATTCATTCAGACTGTCTTTGAAGTCCAGTAATACCTTGCTGCCATTTTCATTTACTGTAAAAAAAGCCCAATATTTTTTGTGAAGTAAGTTGTCGTTCTCACTAGGAAAAATATTGCTTGACTATACTCAAAGCAAGTCATCTTTCCAACAGCCAGCCCCACAATCTGCAAAAGCATATTAACCCTCATAAAAACTCATTGACATTTACAGATAAACTCAAAAGAGAGAAACCAACATGCACATATAATAAAAGAAAAATAATTAATCCCTGTATCTCTACATAAAAATCCATTTCATGCTAATAGGCATTTGCAGAAGAGAAGAATAATACTCAACAAATGAGTGACAGGGACCAAAAAATGTTCAGAAAGGTACATGACTTCAGGAGGAGTGAAAAATTAATTTCTTCTTTAAGATATAAACAATTTTAAAAACCAGGAGGTATTATTCATTGCTAGAGTTAAGAGCCAGATTCTCAAAACTATATATGTACTGATTCCCAAATCAATAACTATGCTTCTAAATGAAACGCAAGCATGGCCTGGCCTCAGCTCAGAGCACCATGGGCAGAGGAAGGAAACTGCGTGGAATGGATGGAAGAAGACATTTATGGAAAGGGCTGTGAGAAGCCAGGACTTGTCCCCTTGCTCTGGGCTCTGCCCTTCAGCCCTGGCCATTGTCCACAGGCTGGCCCTAGGTTCCACTGAACCAGGCCACACCTTGACTCCATCCGATCCCAGGGGCTGCCTTCCCAATTGCATCTGGGACCTGTGGCAGTACCTTGGGATGGCCAGGCAGTGGTTGAGCCTGGTCACTGTCCCCAGCCCAGCATGGTTCTCCTTGCTGGTGGCTGTGGGGTGGGTCTGGTCAGGGAGGGAGAGTATTGCACTAACCCCTGGCCCTCCAGAACTCACCACATCATCCCCCAGCCATGTTGCACCCTGGAAGGTGGCTCTGGAGAAGAGTTCTGGTGTCAGGACCCACGCCCTTCTCATGTGGGTCCAGACCTGAGCAAAAGCCAAGACTTAAACCATACTGAACAGGATTTGCCACTATGTGTGCTGACAAGTCAGTTGTGGTCAGGAGCACAGTTCACATTACAATATGGCTAACCACATTTCGATTTGGAAGGAAGCCCTTCAGAACGAAGACCAATGTAATAGCAGTCAATAGCATTAAATACAGCAGAGAGGTCTGTTTGAAAAAGTATGGATGTGATTGACTCCCTTGTCTAAGGACAGAAGAAAGTAATTCAGCAAAGCAACGTTTTGCTTCAGTATTGTCCTCTAGCCTGAGAGGGCCCTAGGATACCAGCAAATGATGGCCGATCCTGGTGGCTGCCTCAATAGCTTCTAACCATAAAATACAATAAGTAAACTAGAGAAGCAGTAAGAAAAAAAAAAACACCACACTGAGGCACTTGCCTTCCCAAGGAAAGAATTGAGAATAAAGAAAGGAAAGAGTTAGATTCTGGTTTGTATTTTCAGTCAAGTGTTTTCTTTGTTTACCTTGAATAAACCCTTTCTTCCTAGATTTGAGTGCACAGAAAAGTGCAGTCAGACAATCCAGGAAACTGAAGTCTTTTATGTACACACCCTGGGAAACAAAATTATTGCTGGGTGGGTGAACTGCTACAGTACTGGCCCATTAAGAAGATTAAGAATCTGAAATCAAAGAGAATTTTTCACGGTTCTGTACTGTCTCCTACTACTTTTCCACAGTTGTTAGCACTTTATAAAGATGAGAACAAGTTTAATATATTTTCTCCAGCATATGGCTACCAATATAGCAGTTTTAAAAATTTACTCTAATCAATATGCCAGCTTTGTTTTGGTACTGACATACTACAAAACCTACAAATGCTATGTAGTTACTGGGACTCTGTAAACGTGGCGAGGCTTCCAGTCACATCTAATTCTGGGACTGGAGACGGGCTGTACTATCGATAAAAGGAGTGATACCAAGAAAATTCACTTTAACCATGACATAAACCAGATTCAAAACCAGTTCTGTATGTAATCTTTAGAGAATTTGTTGCTTCCTGGTAACATGATGCTACATAGCAAATTATATTCAAGGCAGCTTGAAGCTCATGTTTTAGTTATGTAACATTTTTTAACTCTGTTATGTATGGGATTAGATTTGTATTCTGTAGTAGTAATGAAAAATAGTTTAAAAGAGCATATGTTGGAGGCTTCTTGAATACAGTAGCTAATAATTTCAGAAGACAGGCTTGATAGACCAGCCACATTTGAAACCTGTGGCTAATGTACACCATCACCATTTAGAAATGACTGTCGATCTGCATATCTATAGACAGCTAATCAGCAGTTTGCAAAGTACAAATGCCCTTCTCAAGTTTCCTTAATTTTGTTTTCCTTTTCTGCCTGACATATCCATTTTTGCTGCAGTAATTCATTTCTGCTGTAAAGGACCACTAGGCACTGCTTTAGGTGAAAAACTCAATTCACCTAGGCTCTAACAGAGAGCAGGCCATCTGTGACAACACTAATAAATTGTGCATGAAATTGATTTAATCTATATTTGAGACATAATCTGCCTTGCAGAATGTTGTGTTGTAAGAGTCGGTTAGAAAATCAGCTTGTCTCAACCTTGTCATTAAGGACATGACACCCCCAGTTAGACTATAGGGTCCTTTCTTATGGATTTGATGCGGCCTGGGAGCAAGACTCATCTCGACAGGCCTGTTGCAGCAAGGTTACAATATCATGAGAAAATCTCCAGGGTAAAAGTAAAACACAATTGCCACTTTCTGAGACAAAGGCGTGGCTGGCGTGCAAAGATCTTGTTTCCCCGGTAACGCACCCTGGTACTGGTACAAGATGAATTGATAGGGAATGGAATGAAACGGTCTTGTTCCACGGCCCTGCCCCGTCCCAGACTATCTGTACCTCTTTACGGACGGGAACAATGACCTGCAGGTGCCACGGCTATCCAACCAGAAAGATAGCAGACACCATGCCAAGCACCGAGACAAAATCTTTACCCTGAGGGGAACTTTGCTGTTATAATGTCATTATAATACCAAAGCACACCTCCACCCCAAAGGCTACCCACCTCTGAGGTAGAGGAGGAGCAAGGTGTGTAGTTTAGCATAAAAGGTCATCCCCTAGCAACCTAAAGTTGAAGCCTTCCCCACCAAGGATAGACAACAATTGATCATTAGGACCGGCGGGACGCTGCTGGCTCCAGGCCCGGGGGACGCCTTGGACCCGTGGTGGTAGCTATATTCCTCTTTTCCTCTTTTTACTTACTTTTCACTCCCTTTATCTATCGCACATTGCTTACGGACACAAAATAATAAAGTTTTTGCTGTTTAGCTGAAGCTAACCCCTTTTGGCGTGGTTGCCTTAATTTTGCACTTAAGAGATCTCAGCAAAGAACCACCACGAGTCCTTAGTGGACCGTGACATGTGTGCAGTTCACTCATGTTTTTATTTCATTTGCTGGTCTGTGGCCTGATGTGCCATGTGTTTACTATAATAATTTCAGTTTTCTAATCAGGAATAAACCCACCCAATTTCTTCTGAGATTGTTTTCTGTTCACTTTTATTTTTACCAAGGACAATACAAATATCTGAACTGAGATGTCCGTTATGATCCTTTCCACCTCAACCACTCTCAGCCCTGAAGTCTTCTACTTAAAATTTTGCTTCATCCATAGATCATACTCAGTCAGGTGCTCTGTTGGTCTCAAATAAAACTCATCATTGTTAACAAGAAGACCCCTATCAACTTTAGATGGCGCTAGTTCTGAACTTCTCTGCCGCTGTATCCTTGGTATGGAACTAAATCTTCACATGAATAACATGAGACAGAGTATCCTGTGGAGAGCACAACATAGCATTTTCAGTATTCAGGTGTTCCAGTAAAGTGGACTGACAGAATATGAACCTTGTGCCCTCCATTTATGCTGTGTTTCCCTCCTTGACAATGGTTCTTGTGTTCTACTGATGCCCTCAGTGGTAAGGGCAAAGGACTTTCTCTTGCTACCAAGAGTGTAATATCTGTCTTTGTAAATAGAGTCACTGATGTTAGATTAATTTCAAAAAGCGGTTGTTAGTTTGAGCACAGCATTAAATTTAATCTGAGGATTTTTTACTCTTATAATCATGAAATTAAAAGCAATTTAGAATTTACACATATAAACACACACATATACGTATATAAAAATATTTTTAAAAAATTGAATAACTTACCTCTGCTACCATAGACAGGAAAGAATCCACATATTTGACTAACAACCCTGCAAAACAATCTAATGGTACAAAACAGAAGTCAGAAAATAGAACAAATCAGAAGTTCCAGAAAGTTCGCAACAAACATTAAGAAAACCTTCTACTTGACTTGATACCATACAGGTAACATCTTAATAAAGGAAAATTTTCCACCACAGAAAATGATAAATAAAATTTCAAAGCCTTTTTACACAGGAAGCCAGGCTAGTAGGTTACAACTCCAGACCAGTCTTTCAAATGCTTATTTTTTTAAGACTGTAATGCAATTTCAATGGAATATATTTTCATTTGAAGACCAATTCTTAAAACACTGACTCTAAGCCTTGTATAATATGAACATCAGTGCAACACAGATGTTTCAAAAGATTCATGGCAGATCCTCTTCTAAATTCTCACAGTTCCTCACAGCTCCTTTCTGACAGCAATTTAGTTGCTTCTAGAAAAAGGCTGAACCATATATTAAGGAATATAGGAAACCTGGCACAACTGCTACCCTGCCTATTTTATATATGAAGGTACATGGATAGGTTTAATTCAATTCCCAGTTCAGTTGTATTCAATGCACTCAAGATTACTTTTGGTGAAGCCACCAATAAATAAACAAAGAATAACTGTTTGGATACTTTTGCAGTCACAAGTCTGGCTCAAATCTACTTTGAGATTTAGTCAAAGAAGAGATATAAAAACAAATTATATATCTCAAAATGAAAATTTATGTTTGATTCCTCATTTAATTTTGAACTTTAAGAAAAACTTCTATAAATTTGCTATTTTATTGATAATTATTTGCTTAAACAAATCAGACTAATTGTGGCGGGTTGGCCCTTGTCTGGGGGCCAAACCACACACACCCGCTCACACAGTCCCCGCCCCCACCCAATGTTAGGGGAGAGAATTAAAGAGGTAAATGGCAAAGAAGACTCGTGGGTTGAGATAAGGACAATTTAATAACTAAACTACAATAATATTGAAAATAATACTATATACAAATACGCAATGTGATACACAGTGATTCTGCCCCTCCCCACCTGATGACCAAAGGCCCAGCCCACTCCC
>VZTO01012472.1:25208-41785 GCA_013400615.1 Syrrhaptes paradoxus
TGCATGGGATGGAATAATTGGTCAGTCTGCTTCTCAATCTTGACCTAAAAGCAAATCCCAAGCTAGAAGCCGGACTGTCTCTCCCCCCCCGCTCTGTCTGTGGAGAGCAGAGAGGCTGAATGTATTTTGTCCTTGAGAGTATCCTAGCAATAACTATAAACGTTCTTTTCTTATCAATTTTCTCCTGAGCAGGAATTCAAAACATAGCTTCTTGCTAACTATTTATGAAGAGAAGGAAGAAAGAAAAAAAAATTAACTCTCCTCTGCTTAACCCACGACACTAATGTCTTCTAATATTTGTTCTTTCACATTGGATCTCTCCAGTGAAATTACAAATTTGAGGCTTGAAAATACCTTTTTACTTGTACTTACATCACTGGGACTAACAGATAGTTTTTCCTAGTTGATAAAGCTTAGGTATGGCATTTTTGGGACATCCTCCAAGTCTAGTATGTTTTCCTCCTTATTGAGATGTGGCTTCTCCACTGATAAATCAAGAATTGGGACAGTCTTTTTGGGGGCTTTCCTTTATCTAGGTATCTTTCTTTTTTTACAGGCTTTAAGAAGTCATTCACTGATGCTTCAAGGTCATTTATGTTCAGTATTATTTCTGTAACACTGAACCGTGTCCATGCTCTGTTTAAATTAAATGTTGCTTTGACTTTGTTTTCTGATGGTATTGGTTATTCCACAATAAGTAGGAGAGGAAGTTTTATTTTTCAGATATGAATTTCTTATCTTTTCCACTAATTTCAATAATATTCAACCAAATATATAATGTGCCAAATCAACATTTTTGCCAGTCCATGTTCCGTAAGAGCAATCCATATTCCATTAGTTATACCTTTCTATCACTTCATCAGGCTTCTTAGAATTTCTTTGAATAGATTTTAATTCTTCTTCCATTGGGCAAGAAACAGGATTTGGGGAAGCCATGACCCAACAGTCGTCACTGAGGTCAATGATAATTTAACTGTCCTCTGTGTAAAGTAATCAAAGATTGTTTTCTAATCTTCTAAAGTCTACCAAGTCTGTTTCTTTGTGTCTCTTAATTTTTTATTTTAAATGTTGTATTTCTCATGCAAATATCTTCAGAAACTATATGCCTTCTTCCATCAAGATCTTGTCTGAAAACATATAGTAAGAACAGTAGCTTCTCTGCTTGGTAATCAAATGAATTAAACTGTTATTTTCAGAAATAAGACCTTCAGATTTCCTTTCATTTTCAATTTGTTTTTCCTCTACTTCATTTTTCTTCCGCTTAAGTACTAACTATCTTCACTGTTTTCTCCTATTTGCTACATAAAGTTATAGTACACTTTCTTTGTATTTTCCTGCAGTAGGCCTTTGTTGTTGCTGGGTTTTAGATTTCCATTTTTTTTTGTCTTTTTTGTGTGTGTATACACAAATGCACACAAGCACATTTATATATACATATGTATACACACTGAAAATAAGAATGCTGAACCTTAAGTTTAACCAGTAAACTTTGTTTTCCCCACCATACATTTCTGGTTCAGTAGGTAGGATACACATATGGTTACTTTTTTATTTGGGTTAAAATAGAAACACCATTTGGATTCAGCAGTCCAGTTCCGATTTGGTTCTAGTCCAAATCCAGACCCCTCCCCAGATTACAGCTTACTTTAAATGTATTTTCACTTCTGAAAAATCTGGTTGACATGATTGGGTTCAGTGCTTTCAATGTGAGGCAGAAAGCTTCACTAACTTTTGATAAAGCTGCTACCAGAGCTGATTTGGAAAATGCTGCTTGCTGACTTGTTTTGTCACATGTCTGCAGTTGAAACTTGGAACATGATAAATCCCTGAAGCTTGCATTAGTAGGAAAAAAAAAACCAAACTGAAGAGGAAAGTGAGGAAATAAAGTGACTGGTAGAGCAAGGGAGTTCTGAAGGCATGCATTAAATATTAGCTGATATATATTTGCAAATTATTCTCATGAGTTCAGACATGTGGCAAATTCTGATGTACTGAATTTAAAGTTCCCCATGAATGTATTTTTTAATCTGGAGTAAAATGGCACACCAATAAAGGCTCTTTTAGTTAGAGTGTGAGAAAGTTTCTCTTTGTTCCAAAATAAAACTCATAGCCTTTCTCTACCCTCTTTACTTTTCAACTTCAAGAAATACTAATTTCTATAAGACAGTTCAGGAGCTGATAGGAAGCTATTAGCTATGTTTCAACAATATGACAGTGTTCAGATGTTGTGATGGTTCTGCATTGTATTTCAACAGCTGAATGTGTTACTTACCACACACGAAAGGTAGAGTTGTTATTCAAGCTGTAATGTCTTCTGCTGTTGACATAACTAAATAAATCTTAGAGTATATATCTATTTTTCTAGCTTACTTCCAGACTATTTTTATTCCAAACACAATGAGGCAGACTTCAAGCAACGGAGGTGAGAGTGTTATTTCGGTTCATGAGAGGCATATGTATCTTTTAGACCCACTGTCATTACAGCACATACTCCTCTGGCTCCTTGTGTTTGATGGTTTGTGGGGTTTTCTGGTATTAAAATATCTGCCTTCTGGTAAGCTTATGATTCTGGAACTTTTTTTCCTTTCACCTGAATTTTTCTCCTGTCTTGACATTTATTTTTCAGCCCTTTCATCCACCAGTATGTTGCCCCTTCTGTTTTCCTCAGTTTTCATGTCTGTATGCTTTGTGTGCAGAACTTTTTATTCTTTCCCTTCTATTCTTTCTATTTCACTATGAGTACTTCTCACTTCCCACCCACTTTCAATTTTTATTGATTTTGTTCTCCATTTGTCATCCGCATTTCCACTTCCCCAATTCATTTTTGCCCCTTTATTACTACTCAGCAGCAAAGTAAAATCCACTAGCTTTCCAACCAAATTAGTGAACACACTGAGTAATATAGGTGAGAGAACTTTTAGGCTACATTTCACTAGTTCCCTTGAAAATAGGAACTGACAAGCAAGGCTAAGGGAGCTTCTGGATTGATGGAAAGATCCAGGATAACATAGCCTGGTCCTCAATAGTTTCCACATCAGTAGCTACAGACAGACATAGCCTAAACCATTTTCAAAGCCTGCTTAGTAATTGAGACTGAATTGTTCTGTAAACTGGGATAATTTCACTTTTGGGAGGGCTGAAACAACAAACATTTCTCTCTTCCTCCCCCATAAACTTATCTGTTCCAGACACTTCTCAGTTCATCAACATCTTGCTAGGAGGGTATCTCTAAAAAGTAATATTGAAAGCTTCTCCCTGAATTTTCTGTTGAGCAGGTGGGCTGTAGGATGGTTTTGTTTTGTAGATATATTTTGGATTATTCATGAAAACTCTTTGTTACCATGCCATCTGATGGACAATTTCTCAATGTGCCATCATGAGTAGAGCATCTGCTCTCACCACAATGTTTGTTCTAATGTGAGTAGGTCTAGGAGAAATTGATCACTGCAATGTATTATTCATGCTGATAAAAAGGTTTGCAAAGTATTGAAATAGGCAAAATGGTGATACTGTATGTTCAAGGGCCCTTTTACATTTTTGTACCCATGTTTATCACTGTTTCTTGATATATCCCTTCCCCTAAAGAAACTAGCATGTGAGTCTTTCAGACTTCAGATTAAAAGAATGAAAATAAATTATTTCTGCCACCCCCATATCACAATGTTCTGATGAAGATTCTTCAGGACTTGTTCTCATTCATTTGGTGGATGAGGGCTTAAGTGTGGTAAGCTTACCTGTTTGAAGCACTGAAATATTGGTGTATTACCAGTAGTTGGTGGAAACTATACTGCAATTAATGATCTTTGATATAGAGTCAGACAAATAACAACATGTACATACTGCTTTTCTTCATTTCATACTCTTTAGTGATTTTTTTTTTTTCGGGGGGTGGTGGGAGAGTGGAGAGGGGGAGGTTAGGGAGTTTAATAACATAATATTTTAATATCTGTCAGCATTCTAAAATTTCATCTGGGGAAAGGAGAAATAATTTACAGAATCACAGAACAGTTTGAGTTGAGACCACTTGAAATCATCTAATACAAACCTTTGCTCAAGCATGGACAGCTAGATCAGGTTGTCCAGGACAGTGTGCAGTTAGGATGTGAATATCTCCATGGATGGAGACTCCACAACCCCTATAGGCAACTTGCCCCACCGTTTGACCAACCTCATAGTAAGAAAGTGTTTTCTTGTGTTCAGGCAGAATTTCATGTGCTTTAATCTGTGTCCATTGCTTCTTGTTGTGTCACTGGGTACCAATGAGAAGAGTCTGACTCCTTCATGAGATTTTCCCTCCTATCAAGTATTTAGTCACATTTATAATATCCCTTTGAGCCTTCTCCAGACTACTGAGTCTCAGCTCTCTGCTTCTCCTTGTATGAAAGATGTGCTAGTCCCTTAATCATCTAGGTGCTCCTGTGCTGGACTTGCTCCACTAAGTTCCATCCTTGATTTTCCATCCTAGCTCTAGATCACAGTAGTCTGCAGGCAAATTATTGCTCTTTCCAAAACGATTACATTAGGAACTTGATAACTGCCCAACCCTTTTTTTTCTTTTCTATCAAAATATTATGCAGATACAGATCAATGATTTTTAAAGCATTCAAACCCAAATCTTATAACTACATATAGAAGCTTATAAAGATATTCACAGTGAATAACATTTAATCAATACTATTAGACAAACAGAAAAGTAATAAAAGAACCACATATGACTGCACACTGAACGAATTTTGCAGTTCTTTGCCTGTGAGCTTTTTATTTGGTATATTTAGTTTGACAGTGTTTCAATAACCAGCTTATCAGTGTTTTAAGAATCAGCTTTGAATTTATTTTAGATCCTAAATTCTGCACTGACCTCCTGCAAGCAAATTTCTGTGCTCAGATAGAGCTTATACAGTCTTCTGAAGCTACTTTTAAAACCAGACCCACTGTCCTCAAGAGACTGACACTTGTAAATGCAATGTGCAAGTGGAGAGCACTTTTCAGGGTGTATGGTGTCCTGTGCACCCTGACAGACATGTGTGCCACAAGGCAGCTTAATACGCCATGAGGCACTCTGAGACAAACCACATGCATGGTGCCTGAGGGCTGTCTACAGGCCATGAGTGCAGAAGGCAAACAGATGTTCCAGGCAGAGCACCACACTCACACCTACTCTTTCAGAGTGAAATCACCAGTGCGATTCTACACAGGTACAGGGTCTGCCAGAACCACAACTCATTGCAAGTTCAGAACATAAATAACTATGTTAGATATGTTACATTAGGGAGCTTGCCAGATCTCATATAAGGAAAAGACTTTTAGTGCTCTTACATGTAAAAGACCAAAACAGTCTTGTCAACTATCAAGATTTTAATAATGAGTCTCAATGTCTGTAGATTTACTTAAAAGTCTCAGGGCCTTGAGACAGGTCTTTTATGAATAATTCTGCTCCCTTTTAATTTTTTTTAACTTTATTTTTCATATCCATCACGTTTCTAATCCCCATAGTTACAGAAGAAAGCTTAGATATATGTGACTCAAGGTCAGTCTCAAAGCTCAAAAGCAGACACAAAAGAAAAAAACAGTGGTAGGCTGTTGTTATTTTTAAGTCTGCTCTTCTGGATCTTGATCTGTGCCTTTCGAACATTTGGGCTTGACAATACTGAGAACAATTCACCCTTTTTCTCACCACAGAATCCAGTATACTTTCCAATTTGGAATTTGAACTAGGAAAAAATATTAGTTAAGATGAAGTACACCTAACTTTATAGTATAGAACAGGGGTCTCTAAAATGAGGTGTGCATACCCCAGGAGGTTCACAGTGATCTATTGGGGTGCATGAAGAAAATTGTAGAACTTTAATTTATACATCTTTTTATCTAAAAAAAAAAAGAAAGAAATGAAACTTTATTAATACTTAATATATGGCTTGACACTGGTGTCCTCACTCTGTATGTCAGAGGGTCCCGTGTCACCTATATGACCATGAAGGTATGCTGGGGGAAGTGTGGGTGCTCCACAATGTGGAGGAAGCAGCAGTGGTGCCCTCACTCATTTCTCACTTTCAGCAGGTTGCTGCATATTGCAGCTTATGCAGCTTTGTTTAAGGGGATTTACAGAGCGTATTACCTAGCTTTAACCAAACTAAACTTTGGCAAAACAGACAGGTTGCTTAAAATTAAAATAATGCTAATAATGTGAACACAAGCAAACAACAAGAAAATGGCAGAGGTGACATTTCTTCTACTCTTAATACAAACTTTTTGTCAGCTGTATTATAAGGTAAAAATGACAATATAATCAGATGTAATCAGCAAAGTTTAAACTCATGTGATACACAACCCAGTACTTCACTAAACTTAATTATAAATGTTTAGAAGCCTCTTCTGAGATTTCTTACTTAAGAGAAAAAGACAAATATCTGCCACAATAGAAATGGCTGAAATAAACAGAAAACAATATGGCAACAAGCTAAAATGCATTCCTTTGCCAGCAAGTAGTGTTGGAAGATGCATAGAAAACATTGCTGAAGATTTGAAGAAACACATTTTAGAACAAATTATGCAATGGAGGAGGTTTGCTGTACAGTTGGCTCAAAGTGAACGTGTTTCTAGCATGTTGCAGTTTATGATATCTAGATTCTGTTTCAATAATGAAATACATTAAGAACTACTGCTTTGTGAGCCACAAAAGGAAAGATGCACTGGAAAAGATATATTTTCAACAGTAAATTACTTCTTTAATAAAAACAATGTTTTATGAAAAAACTGTGCAAGTGTAACCACCGATGGAGTGGCTGCTTTGACTGGAAGAAAAAAGGATTCCAGAGTAAGATTACAGAGCTAACACCACACACAAAATTCATTCACTGCATAATTTATAGACAAACTGTTGTAGCAAATAAATAGTAGCCAGAAGTGCACAAAATTCTACAGGATGTCATCGAGGTGGTTAATTTTATAAAGACATTTAACTAGTAGAATCTTTACAATTCTTTGTGGAGATGGGAACTGACTGGAAAATTTTATGTACCACACAGTGGTTTCCTGGTTATCTCACAGCAAAGTGCTTAAAAGAGTTGTCAAAATTAAAGATGAGTTACACATTTTTCTTTTACAGAAAGACACGTGTTCCATATTTGCTGACCTTTTCTGTGTTGACAAGTGGCTGTCAGAACTATGCTACATAGTAAATATAAAAAAAACCAAAAACAACACAACAGACTTAATATATCCCTTCAAGGTAAAGTAGACAGCTTAACAATCAGCAAGAAAGTAACTCTTTTTTAAAAGAAACCTATGTTATGGAGAGAGCATTTTGAAAAGTGAGGTTTGGAAATATTTTCATCATTATGGGATTTTGTTGCTGAAAAAAATGTGTTACCTATAAAAATTCCCACATCTCTATAATAAACATACTGGAACCAGAATTTTCTAACTTGCTTTAATTTTTTTTCACAAAGTGTCAGTGTGTTTTGAAGCCATTTGTTAGAAATATAAAAATGTTACACCTTTCAATTAGGTTGCAAGAACAATTGATTCACATTGGGCTAGATGGAAATTTACCAGCTGAATTTCAATAAAAACCTTTTCATGATTGGTGGATGGGATTGAAAAATGAGTGCCATGATGTAGCAAGCAGGGAAAATGATGTACTTCTTCCCTTTGGATCTATGTATATGTGAGGTATCTTTTTCAACTATGACAGCCATTAAAACCAAATATCAAAACAATTGAGTTTAGAAACAGACCTTCAAACTGCTGTATCACAAGTTGTTGAACCAAGATTTTAAAAAGTAATTAAACATATCCAACCATATTGCTCTCACTAATAATATTATTAACAATAATATTTTTTCAGTGAGAGAAAAAAGGGTTTTTTTGTACTGTTAATAAAATTATTTTAAAACATTTTTAATATTTACCTCATCCCTTTTTAATTTCTATTTTTGTGTATATTTTATAAAGTACATAATTACTGCAATTGCATATGTATATAATTTATAAACAAATGAAAATACATATACACACACACTGGGGGTGTGTGCTTAAAAATATTTTACTGATGGGGTATATGACCAAAGAAGTTTGGACATCACTGCTGTAGTCCTATAGCAGTACACCTCAACCTCTTATTATTCTACTCTTATTATTTAACTTAGACTTTACTGTATATAATTGTTGTTTCTACAGTTATTTTCTTCCNTACTTAATATATGGCTTGACACTGGTGTCCTCACTCTGTATGTCAGAGGGTCCCGTGTCACCTATATGACCATGAAGGTATGCTGGGGGAAGTGTGGGTGCTCCACAATGTGGAGGAAGCAGCAGTGGTGCCCTCACTCATTTCTCACTTTCAGCAGGTTGCTGCATATTGCAGCTTATGCAGCTTTGTTTAAGGGGATTTACAGAGCGTATTACCTAGCTTTAACCAAACTAAACTTTGGCAAAACAGACAGGTTGCTTAAAATTAAAATAATGCTAATAATGTGAACACAAGCAAACAACAAGAAAATGGCAGAGGTGACATTTCTTCTACTCTTAATACAAACTTTTTGTCAGCTGTATTATAAGGTAAAAATGACAATATAATCAGATGTAATCAGCAAAGTTTAAACTCATGTGATACACAACCCAGTACTTCACTAAACTTAATTATAAATGTTTAGAAGCCTCTTCTGAGATTTCTTACTTAAGAGAAAAAGACAAATATCTGCCACAATAGAAATGGCTGAAATAAACAGAAAACAATATGGCAACAAGCTAAAATGCATTCCTTTGCCAGCAAGTAGTGTTGGAAGATGCATAGAAAACATTGCTGAAGATTTGAAGAAACACATTTTAGAACAAATTATGCAATGGAGGAGGTTTGCTGTACAGTTGGCTCAAAGTGAACGTGTTTCTAGCATGTTGCAGTTTATGATATCTAGATTCTGTTTCAATAATGAAATACATTAAGAACTACTGCTTTGTGAGCCACAAAAGGAAAGATGCACTGGAAAAGATATATTTTCAACAGTAAATTACTTCTTTAATAAAAACAATGTTTTATGAAAAAACTGTGCAAGTGTAACCACCGATGGAGTGGCTGCTTTGACTGGAAGAAAAAAGGATTCCAGAGTAAGATTACAGAGCTAACACCACACACAAAATTCATTCACTGCATAATTTATAGACAAACTGTTGTAGCAAATAAATAGTAGCCAGAAGTGCACAAAATTCTACAGGATGTCATCGAGGTGGTTAATTTTATAAAGACATTTAACTAGTAGAATCTTTACAATTCTTTGTGGAGATGGGAACTGACTGCGAAAATTTTATGTACCACACAGTGGTTTCCTGGTTATCTCACAGCAAAGTGCTTAAAAGAGTTGTCAAAATTAAAGATGAGTTACACATTTTTCTTTTACAGAAAGACACGTGTTCCATATTTGCTGACCTTTTCTGTGTTGACAAGTGGCTGTCAGAACTATGCTACATAGTAAATATAAAAAAACCAAAAACAACACAACAGACTTAATATATCCCTTCAAGGTAAAGTAGACAGCTTAACAATCAGCAAGAAAGTAACTCTTTTTTAAAAGAAACCTATGTTATGGAGAGAGCATTTTGAAAAGTGAGGTTTGGAAATATTTTCATCATTATGGGATTTTGTTGCTGAAAAAATTGTGTTACCTATAAAAATTCCCACATCTCTATAATAAACATACTGGAACCAGAATTTTCTAACTTGCTTTAATTTTTTTTCACAAAGTGTCAGTGTGTTTTGAAGCCATTTGTTAGAAATATAAAAATGTTACACCTTTCAATTAGGTTGCAAGAACAATTGATTCACATTGGGCTAGATGGAAATTTACCAGCTGAATTTCAATAAAAACCTTTTCATGATTGGTGGATGGGATTGAAAAATGAGTGCCATGATGTAGCAAGCAGGGAAAATGATGTACTTCTTCCCTTTGGATCTATGTATATGTGAGGTATCTTTTTCAACTATGACAGCCATTAAAACCAAATATCAAAACAATTGAGTTTAGAAACAGACCTTCAAACTGCTGTATCACAAGTTGTTGAACCAAGATTTTAAAAAGTAATTAAACATATCCAACCATATTGCTCTCACTAATAATATTATTAACAATAATATTTTTTCAGTGAGAGAAAAAAGGGTTTTTTTGTACTGTTAATAAAATTATTTTTAAAACATTTTTAATATTTACCTCATCCCTTTTTAATTTCTATTTTTGTGTATATTTTATAAAGTACATAATTACTGCAATTGCATATGTATATAATTTATAAACAAATGAAAATACATATACACACACACTGGGGGTGTGTGCTTAAAAATATTTTACTGATGGGGTATATGACCAAAGAAGTTTGGACATCACTGCTGTAGTCCTATAGCAGTACACCTCAACCTCTTATTATTCTACTCTTATTATTTAACTTAGACTTTACTGTATATAATTGTTGTTTCTACAGTTATTTTCTTCCTTGCAGGTTCTTGGAAATTACCAAAGTTTTTATTCACAAGAATGAAAAAGGGAGTTAGCATTTGTAAAACCTAAATTAATATGTTGGACTCTACATCTTCTTCCTGACCTTGATCTTTCACCCTCCTTCCCTGCCAAAAAAAACCCCAACCCAAAACAACCACTCTCCTCTCCCCAAAAAGTCTCCTGAAAGCTCTTGAGGAATGTCTCTGTGATTTTATGCTTATGTATTTTCAGGTCTTTGCTGACAGGTAAAGGTAGAGATACCAATGCACCACAGGAAAGATTATTGTCTCATGATTTACAGTCCAAGTCATCACTGAGATTTTTTTTTTCATTTTAAATCTTCAGTAACAGACAACTTGAATGGGTATTTGTACTTAATGTGCTTCTTCCAAATGAAAAGATACTTCAGGTTTTTTGAAATTCACCAACATCTCAAGAGAAGATCCTACTAAAACAATGCATTAAACTGGAGAGCATACTGAATAAAGTGCAACAAACCAAAACAAAGAGGGAGGTTGTGAAATCTTTTTAAATAAACAGAAACAATGATGGAATCATCTTGCTAAAAGAAGTGATGGTGCACAGATAACAAATAATGAAAAAGGGGTGGCCAGCAGGGAGAGGGAGGTGATTCTCCCCCTCTACTCTGCTCCTATGAGGCCCCATCTGGAGTACTGTGTCCAGGCCTGGGGCCCCCAGCACAAGAAAGATGTGGAGCTCTTGGAACGGGTCCAGAGGAGGGCCACAAAGATGATCATAGGGCTGGAGCACCTCTCCTATGAAGAAAGGTTGAGGGAACTGGGCTTGTTTAGCTTGGAGAAGAGAAGGCTGCAGGGAGACCTCATTGCGGCCTTCCAGTACTTGAAGGGAGCGTATAAACAGGAGGGGGAGCGACTGTTTACATGGGTTGATAGTGACAGGACAAGGGAGAATGGTTTTAAACTAAGAGAGGGGAGATTTATGTTATATATTAGAAGGAAATTTTTCACTCAGAAGGTGGTGAGTCACTGGCACAGGTTGCCCAGAGAAGTTGTGGATGCCCCATCCCTGGAGGCATTCAAGGGCAGGCTGGTTGCTCTAGTGGTTGGCGGCCATTCTATGATTCTTTTGGTGTTGTTAATGCCTCTGGGCCATTCAGGTAGACTACCATAACACAAGAAATCTGATTTTGCTAAAGTTGTAGATTTCTTTATATTGGTTTATTTTTTTTTTCCCTTGCCAATAGTTTTTATTTTACAGAGCATGCTGAAGTTTGGAAGAGGATCTGCAGAAGGTGTCTTTTCTTCAGAGGATCTGAAGAAAGGGAAGATTTTCAAGGCTATTATTTCAAAATGTTAGCTAGTGGAAAGGTCCTTTCAGATCACCATATGGAGTATAAGAGCTTTTCCATGTGTCTGAAGAAGATGACAAAATTTGTAGTCTTTTAGGATGTTATGATGGAGACGTGACAGATGTAACATGAAACAAGTATATTATTCCATGTTAAGTACATCTGGAATACTTTAAAAAAGGAAGTCCGTATTTTGTTTTCAGAAATGCCTGAGGTACCAAAGGCTGTTTAGATGCCTAGATTGCACTGAAAGCAACAATCATTGGCCATCTATGTATCTTTGATGATTTTTATCTCACTCAGAACCTGGACTTGATAAACAGGTTCAGTCAAAACTTAGTGTTTTTCATCAAGATAGTGTTACTAGAAGTTTTTGTTACTTTTGAAAATAAAGTTTAAATCCTAGATCATCAAAAGTACTTTTGAAAATATAATTCTTCATACCTTTAAAATTCTATACAATATTTTTGAGTATAACAATTGGAAGATATTTGAAACATTCCCTTCCTCCCCTGCCTCAGGCTTCTAGCAAAGAGATCCTTTGTGTTTGGGTTTTTTGTTGTCCTTTCTTCTTCCTCTTCCTCTTCCTCTTCCTCTTCCTTTTTTCCCTTTTCCTTTATTTTGAGGGAAATGGTTGTTGAGAATTCTGAGGTGTTTAAAGCCGGTTTTCATTTTATGGAAGAGTGAGATAAAATAACTTAGAGAATTATTTTTAAAAAAGCTTCTTCAAGCTGCCCTGCCAGTAATCAGAATTTAGAAATAGGAAAAAAAAGAAGTCTTTCAGAAACAGAAAAGTGCATGAGTTCAGATAGCTAATGCAACCGTGCTCTTCTCATGAATCCACTCTGCTAAATGTTGAATGTGAAAAGTATTGTTCAGGAGAAACATGAAGTCTTCTCAACAGTATTGTGAGTTGAATGAAATAATAATAATAATGATAATAAGGGTAAAGTATGATTTCAAAGGAATATTGGCATTTCATATTGCAGGCCTGGTATTTTAAGGATCAGCTATAGCAAACTGAGGAACACAACCAGAACTCTCAACTATACTCATAAGACAGCCTGATTCCATAAGCCAAATGAACTCTTGAAAGCTCCTGGAAAAAAACAAACTAATAAAAAAAACAAAACCAAACCCAAACCCCAAGCCCCCTCACTCTAGCAGAAAGAGTCTTTAAAGGTCCAGTACTCTTTTCTGTGCAAGAAAGATCTATAATTGTAGAAAGAGCTACCCAGCCATCAACAGGCATTAGTGAAGATACCACTCTATTTACTTACTCAATTCTCTTTGCTTTTGAAATATGTACAAAACTGACAAAGTATGATGAAGATAAGGCACAGAATCTCAAGCAATAGGTGAAAGATAGTAAAGTGAATAGGGGAAAAAGGACTCTGAGGCTTACCTTTGACAAACAGGTCAGGTCAGGAAGAGTTTGCATGACCTTCTGTTGCTGCCATGACCTTGCCAGATGTGCATGTAGTAATCTTTATAGCTACTTGCTATAAGAAATGGAAACCAAGACTGATCTGAGCATGGTGAGTGGAAAGAAGGGAATTGTCTGGAGATTAATAATGCTACTGACCCAAAAGTAAGATGAAGAGGTTAACAACTCTGCCTGGAGACTAACGCCCCAAAAGTAACATCAGGAAATAACCAGCAATAGTAGATAAAAGGAATAATGATTGAATTAAATAATTGAAAATAATATTTTGTTCAAACCAGGGCAATGGTAACAAAAAACCAGCATGCAAAAGAGAACTTGCTATTCAGTAGAAAGATCCTCAAAAGATCCGAGAGGAACAACTGTCATAGGCTCAACTACTGTATAGAAAGAAGTGGTCTCCTGAGAGGAAGCACTAGAGTCTTGTTCTCATTGCTAGACCTTAGGATAAAGTAAGCTATACTCTGTACCCTGATTTGGACTGTGTTTAACATGATGCCATCTTTATCAGTGATCTAAGCCCTGCTCAGTTACCTTTCAGGTAGGTGCATCATGCAACTGTGAGCATGACATCTCAGCTGCAGCTGTGGCATGGGCTGTAGATAACGTGCCACATGTGTGTTTTGGCTGTTATTGTTGTTGCTTGAGTGGTGGGTTTTTTTTCATCATGATAGATAATTTTTGTTATTGTCTTATTAATTTTAGTGAAATATTTGAATTAAGCAAGGGTTTAAATATTTCTCTGGCATTAGCGCCCCTATGCTAATCAACCAGCTGCCACAGTACACTGTGACATAATTTGGTGCATGGGCAGAAGACATTAAAGTTATTGAGAATCACGAGTCAGTTCTAGAGTTCCAGTGCCACAGCTACCCTGTGCAAATCATGCAGCTGACATCCAAATGAAAATCACTCAACAACTGTACCACATCTCACAATTAGGCTAACTAGCTTGCTCATAGGTAGCAGTCAAGATACAGCTCATGCTAAAGTTCTGATAATTACTTGCTCATTTTAGAATTTAGATATCTGATATACAACTTAACCATCTTTCAGTAAAGTGCCCAAGGGAACAAGGAAATTAGCCCAAAATTCACGGGGNNGGGGGGGGGGGGAGAGGGGGAGGGAGGAGGAGAGGAAGACTCAGTACATTGTAGTGCTACAAAAGGTGGAGTAAGCTTCCAACTCTATCAGCCCTATGAAGCATTGCACTGTGGAACTTTTCTCCTGAAGTAGATAAACTTCTTGAAAATGGAGGGCAACCAATACTAATATGGAGAGAGCTGTTTCTTCAAGAACTAGACAAGCTCTGGAGTCTATAGCTAAGAGTATTTGAGAAATGGGGAGAAGAATTGGAGAGAACAAAATGGAGAGGAACTGTGACTTTCTATACCACATCCGTAATCATGTTCTGAAGAACCTTTTCTGTCAATGGATATTTTATATGATGTAGGGCAAAATAAAACACTAAATTAACACCGGATTTCAAGAGTGCAGCATAGTTCACTTCAAGTTAAGTCAGTTTACATAGGGTGAGATATACGTTGTTTAATATTCAGTTTTCCTAGACTTATTTAACAAGTACCTGGGTATATAATAAAATAGTCTTCATCTGGTTAACAAGAGGTCTGTGTTCATTCTGGTGGTTTACTTCTGGACGAATCAAGATCTACACGTACACATTTAAAAACACAGGTTTAAAAACTCTCAGGGTATGCTTGCTCTTATCACTTACAGAATCATAGAATCATAGAACGGCCTGAGTTGAAAAGGACCTTAATGATCATCTAGTTTCAACTCCCCTGCTGTGGGCAGGGCCACCAACCACTAGAACAGGCTGCCCAGGGCCCCATCCAGCCTGGCCTTGAATGCCTCCAGGGATGGGGCATCCACAGCTTCTCTGGGCAACCTGTTCCGGTGCCTCACCACCCTCTAAGTGAAAAATTTCATCCTATTATATGTTAGTTTAAAATATGTTAGTTTAAAACCATTCTCCCTTGTCCTGTCACTATCAACCCATGTAAACAGTCGCTCCCCTTCCTGTTTATACGCTCCCTCCAAGTACTGGAAGGCCGCAATGAGGTCTCCCTGCAGCCTTCTCTTCTCCAAGCTAAACAAGCCCAGTTCCCTCAACCTTTCTTCATAGGAGAGGTGCTCCAGCCCTCTGATCATCTTTGTGGCCCTCCTCTGGACCCGTTCCAAGAGCTCCATATCTTTCTTGTGCTGGGGGCCCCAGGCCTGGACACAGTACTCCAGATGGAGTCTCATAGGAGCAGAGTAGAGGGGGAGAATCCCCTCCCCCTCCCTGCTGGCCACCCCTTTTTCAATGCAGCCCAAGACATAATTGGCCTTCTAGGCCACAAGCACACACTGCTGGCTCATGTCCAGCTTCTCATCCACCAGGACCCCCAAGTCCTTCTCCGCAGCGCTGTTCTCAAGGAGTTCTTCTCCCAGTCTGTATGAGTACTTGGGATTGCCCAGGCCCAAATGGAACACCTTGCATGTGGCTTTGTTGAACCACATTAGGTTCTCATGGGCCCACTTCTCCAGCCTGTCCAGGTCCCTCTGGATGGCATCCCTTCCCTCTATTGTATCAACTGCACCACTCAGCTTGGTGTTGTCTGCAAATTTGCTGAGGGTACACTTGATTCCCTCATCTATGTCGTTGATAAAAATGTTGAAGAGCACTGATCCCAAGAAAGACCCTTGTCATGACCCAGCTCATAGAGCCACCCTGGGTGGGACAAGTGGGATTCGCGGAGGTTCTATATATATATTCCCTTGGGGCAAATTAAGGTGAAACGACACCAAAGAATTGCATATTGGCTTATAATTTTAATGCATATAATTGTTTGGGGGGAAAAAGAGAAATGCAGGATGCCTTCGAGGCTTCCCTTATCAGAGCCTCAACAATTGAGTTCATTGTTAGTAAGGCTTCGGTGCATTCCTTGCCATCTTCTTATCCGCAACTGGAACGTTTTGAGCTTTCTTATCTACAACAGGAATGTTTCGAGGCACCACAAAACAGTCTGGGCTTGAACATCAATTTGCAGTTTCTGCAACACCGCAGGAGTAGTCCCTTACACCCTTGAGGGATACCACTTATGGCCAGCCTCCGTCCAGACATAGAGCCGTTGGTCACAACCCTTTGGTTGCGATCAGCCAACCAATTCTTTATCCACTGAACAGTGCATCGTTCAAATCCATAGCTTACCAGTTTGGAGAGAAAGATGTGGTGAGGGACCATGTCAAAGGCTTTGCATAAGATCAGGTAAATTACACCCGTCACACTTTGTCCACCGACGCCGTCACTCCA